>BPLS01024724.1:0-45498 GCA_019656275.1 Rhododendron kiyosumense | reverse complement strand
CGTATAATACATACATACATACATACATACATATATATATATATATATAAATTAATTATGATTCACCCAATAAATATGGAAGCTTTTAGTCAACTACTTTATTAATTTATGGGCAAATTTTCGTAGTAGTCCCTGTAGTTTTACGGTTATCTCACTTTCGTCCCTCTAGTTTCAAAGTGCTCGAATTTCGTCCCTGTAGTTTGTTTTACGTTCCAAATTGGTAAAATCGTTAACACCATTAACGAAACTAATGGAAAAAAAAAGTGTTCTAATTTTTAATCCGTTTGAACCGGTGCAAAGATCTTATTTTTTTGATCATTTTATCCTAAATGGTCGTAATGAATTTTTGACTCTAAGGCCTTTTAATGAGCACCCTAAAAGAACTCTGAAACTAAATAAAGAGTCTTTGGGTGCTCGTAGGCCTTAGAGCCAAAAATTCATTACGACCATTTAGGATAAAATGATCAAAAAAATAAGATCTTCGCACTAGTTCAAACGGATTGAAAATTGGAGCACTTTTTTTTTTCCGTTAGTTTCGTTAACAGTGTTAACGATTTTACCAATTTGGAACGTAAAACAAACTACAGGGACGAAATTCGAGCACTTTGAAACTAGAGGGACGAAAGTGAGACAACCGTAAAACTACAGGGACTACTACGAAAATTTGCCCTTAATTTATTGATTCCATTAAATTCATTGCAATATTTTATTTTCCTTCGCTGCCAAGATAATGATATGAACCTTGATGTAGAGTGATATCACAAGTTAGTTTCTACCATACTCTACTATTGCCCTTTTGCTACCTCATTTCAATTCAATAGTTTAAGAAATTATTTTTGGCCTTTTATTTGGTTAAACTATCTTAAGATGTGCAGTAGTTGGTATTCTTAGTTGGTTCATTTTAGTAACTTACCAGCATTTTATTTTCTTAGTTTAAGACTTGAGGCAATTTTGGTATCCTACTCTTAATTAGTTGGTTAATATTAGTGTGTTTTAATAATTTGAATAGAATTGGTTTAAATATATATATTTTTTTTTAATTTATCTTCATAATGTTAAGTACTTTAAATATTTTTTGAAGACAATAACTTAGTTCAAAGCAAACCGTGGTTTAAAACCAAAACCGAACCGTATTTAAATGGTTTGGATTTGTTTGGTTTTATGCCTTTTGTACCTTGGTTTAGTTCTCCAAATTCATAATCCGTAAGTATTAGTTTGGTTCTTGGTTTAGTATGAAACCGAACCAATCCGGACCATACTCACCCCTATCATTTGTTCTCTCAAATTGTCCGTTTTGGGATCTCAAAACTTCCGTGGATACGGTTTTCAATAAATTTTCTCTACCTATCTCTCTCCATTCATTAATTTTCAAAACCCAAACCGGACCAGGCAGGGTGGTATATTAGGTAAATTGACAGCTTAAATTGAGAAGGAAAGAAAGCTGTAGGGTCACTGTAAAATACAAAGCGAGGTGAAAAAATTAGTTTCAGACCCAATTGACGAAGTTTGGTGGTTGAATTTGTTCGTCTTGCGTTATAACGACCATGGATGCAGCTTCCATGGTTTTCAATTTAAAGAAAATAAATCATTGTTTTCTGATAACTCATGTGTTCGGGGACTCAAAACCTACACACATCTCGACTAATCCAATGGATCAATTCAATCGTCTATTTGAAGAGATCCCAATTAAAGTGCTCTGTATAGACTAGATACAAATGAGTTGATAACACGTGAGAGATTTCGAACCTAAAACCTTAAGAAGGAACAAATTCTTAAGTCTTAGGCCTTGACCACCAGTCCAACTGCTCAGGATTTTAGAAATACCATTGTTACATGCTTTTTCTAATTTTTACCATAGCTCTTGTTACCATTTTTATTTGCTGCCTTCAACTATAAGAAACTTTACCCCTTATTCAACACTTGATTGTACATTTCACCTAACAATGAAGAATAAAAAAATGTACCAAAAAAATTTCCTATCCTCAAGCTTCACCTCACAAACATTATCCCTTTCCCAATTGCCCCTCTCTCTCTCTCTCTCTCTCTCTCTCTCTTAGAGCAAGACTTGTGAGAGAGAGGACAAAATGCAAGAAAAAAATCTTAGTGAAGAGGAATCCTGCAGACTGACCTCTGGTTTGTCTTCATAGCTCAAAGCTCATTCGAGGACAATAACCAAGTTGCTGTTAAAATTGACATTGACAAATGGATCATAAAAGCGCTAATAAAATAATTAAGCCTCGTTTGGAAGTATCTTACTCAAAACTCCTGAAGGAACAGAGCCAAACCCTACAAGCCTGTTACCTGAACAGGGCCCAAACAAGGCTAAACCGTTTCCCATGCAGTTTTTTCTTCCGTTTCTTCTTGACCTATTATATGTGCAGAATAAAATTGAAAATTGACAATGAACCATATGAATATGAAGATGCAAAAACAACCGTCATCTTTAGGACCTAATAATCAATCTTTTGTTAGCTCTATTTTTTTTTTTTTTTTGAGGTTATGTGGTCTAGCTCCGCACTTAGGAGCTTACGGTCTTAAGTGCAGCGGAGCTCAGATCGGGGGATTGGCTCCGTTCCGAAACCAAAAATAAGTTTTTATTTTTTAATAAGGAAATTTCAAGCTCAAAAATTATGGATTTATTAAAATCTAAAAATATGCAATATAGATCTTATTTGAAAGATCCCGATGAGATCTTTTATACGATGCAAAAAAAAATTTAAAAATTATTTTTCATTTACTTTATTTTTTAGTTTGAAAATGTGAAATAAACTGCTTATTTTTTAAGAAGGTTTCTGGAACGGAGCCTGAACTCTGCACTTGTGAGGCTTTTCAGACCTATTTTGATACTGGTTTGATAAGATTACACAATAGCTTCCATGTTGTATGCTCCCAAACTATATGTTGATATGTTTCATTGACCAAAATCGGAAACAAAACTGAACCTTGACCCACAAGCCACTCTGAAGGATCTACTACCAAAGCTATAGTAGTATTTACGACAAAACGCACTAAAACATGCATTCATTCCCAGTAACAATGTATCACTAACAATAGCTTCTGCATTTAAGAACACATACAACTTAAGCACAGAATCTTGGACACCTTTTCTTTTGTCCCTAGGAATGTATATAGTAGTTGATGCAGTAGCCAAAGAGGAGGAGTACCACTTTAGGCATTCCAAGCTTACACGCTTCCCTGCATCAGTAGCTAATTTACAGCATGAATGAAAAATAGAAACAACAAAGACCTTTTCCGGAATCCGCCATTGCCTCTTCTTGGCTTGAAGTAATGCAACACAGAGAGCCCCATATGGACACCGAATAGGAAGATTCAACACTACACCAATTTAGATAGCTAAACCACTTCCCAGCATCCATACTCGAAGAAGACGGTCATAAAATGAACAAGTAGCTATCACACCACTCTTCCTTTTGCCTTCTAGACAAACCTGGCCTCTCTGCCAATCTGCTCCATATGCAAGTGATCCATGCTTATTATAAGTTTCAATAACCTCTGTTTTTTCTCCTTCAATCTTGACAACTGCAAAGCCATTATGCATACAAGCAGCCAATAACAAGCCTGGAATAAAGGGGTGGTGCTTAATTCTCCAAACTCCTCCGCCTAAACAAATTGATGTTTCATTTATGGGCTTAGATATTGATCTCACATCCCATACTCTTAGGTACTCGTCGTAACTGCCGGTGAATAACGTATGAGGGTCACTAGGACTCTTTGTAATGCAACATACACCCATCTTGTGGATCTTGGAATTCTGGAATACCAAATTTGACGGACGGTCCCGCAAATCCCAACAGCTGAATTTGCAGTCATCCGAGCCAGAGTATACTAGTTGTGGTTGGTGTATATCAAAAGATGCAGCCCAAAGTTCAAATTCATGCGCTTTCCATTCTTGTTGGATTTCTAGTTTGGACTCCATAAGCGAGATTATTGATAGTGAACCATCTGAAAGGCCCACAGAGATGGATGTAGCTGAGGGATTCCAGTCCAAGCATAGGCACATTGAGGAACTAACTTGTTCACCACTAATCTCTTTCAGAAAATTCCCCTCATCAGGCAGAGTATCCAATTGTTCTGCAGGTTTTAGAGAAGTGAATTCCAATACTTGCATAGGCCAGGCAAAAAGAAACAAAAGACAGCACAAAACGAAAATTGTTTAGATTGCAAGTCATAGCTCATTTATTGTCTTAAACAAATAAAACTTGGCTTAATACAACAGCTATTCCCTCCCTCCTCCAACTGCCCCTCCCTGAGGTCGTCCTTATAATCCCTGATGTTTCAGGCAGTGGTGGAGCCAGAAATTTATATATGAGGGACAACTATTAATCACAAGTTAAATGGCACTTCGAAAACAACCAAGAGGAGGGGGGTTTCTATTCTAGGAAAAATAAAAGAATAGATTAAGTATTGTTATTTCTGTAGTCCATGTTAAATTCATGGTGAGCTTGCACTTTTAGTTCATATCTGACACCTTTGTCACCTCACAGATTGCTAAAGCCAACTTCTTGTCTAACAACCAAAAATTTTCCATTAGTGAAACACAATTGTATGCATATATATCAGGACTTAAGAGTCGATCCAATTAATGACTACAAATCCTTAGGATACCTTATCAGCAAGACAATGAAAAAAGCAAACAGAAATTCCTCATAATGGCATAAAGTAACACTAGTCATGGTGCAACTCTTTCTTAGGATCTCTTGATCATTAGGTGGGGAATCACAGGAGTAGCTTCCGAGTTGAACTGCCAAAGGGTGCTTTTAGTTTTCTCCATGTACCTATTACTCTGCGGCTCTGCCTATTTAGTTATTCGGCGACTACTCTATAATTTTTTCCCCTTTCCATCATAGGGAAAAGAGATGCAGCTACCGTGGCCAGTGGATGTAAGGTGAACCACTTAAACCAAGTGTTCTTGTGTGATTATACTGTTTGCTTTCTTTATCATCTGTTCATATACCTATTCTAGATACTGTTAGGATCCATTCCTAACAATGCACATTATTATATTTCATCTGCAACCAAATAATAACTTCTTACATAAAGAAATGTTGATTGAAGTTGAACATACGAAATTACCAAGTGACATCAATCCATCAGCAATAATACATCGTGATCACATTTGACGTTTTTCATTGTTCGTTAGTTCCCCTAACCAAAAGCATTGTTCTCCTTTCCATTTGACTATAAAATCAAAAAGCTGTGTTCCTAGCAGAGCTTAATTTATTTTCGGACCGGTTTGAATCAAGGAGTGAAGTGAAGTGGAGTCAAGTCGAATGGATTTTAACAGGGTTTTACTCTAGGCCCCTACTCTCAACCCTTGCCCTCACGAATTTTGGTATTTGGGATTGTTTCCAAAGGATGCTCTTTTGCTCCATCTCACACTTTCGCTCACGCACGCGCACTCTCCTAGGACTTACTAAAATAGAGTTTGAATAAACAAGGAAATGAGTGAAATGAGTATAGATAAAAAACACACACACAGAGAGAAATGAATCAGGATAGGACCCAAACAAACAAGAGGGCAACGTCATGTGAAAGGGAATTACAAATGATTGTTGCATGAAACTTTATTCCTGATAGTTACTCAAACTATACACCAAAAAAAGAATGGCAAACAAACATACCTCTATCTTCCAACCCATCCGAACAGCAATCGAGGCGATGAACCCTCAAGTACCCATCGGCATCGGCTTGAGCGAGCAAGGGGGCACCACCGGTTCCGCCAGGACTCCACTTGATATCAAAAATGCCCGCCGTTTCCACACGATGGAACAGCTGGACGCGCGGAGCTTCGGCGTCTACGTTGAAGAGCGATATGCTTCCGGATCGACTTGGACGATCGCCCTCTTGTAGCGTGTACGTCGAGGCGGCGAGGACGCGGCGGAACGAGTCATGGGGACAGAACTCCACGGCGTCGGGGTTGCCGTCTAGGTAGCAGTGGCCGATTTCCATGGCTAGATTCTTACCCCCTTTTGAGAGACGGACACAGTGTAGGAATGAAATCGAGTGGAAGATCAGTTGGGCTTTTCGTCAAACAGGTTATCGACACAAGATGAGGTTGAACTGGCATTCATGTACTCTACTACACAGCTAACATCTTTAACCCCCGTTAGTTAGTTGACGGTTGGATTGATTTTCCAAGATTAGTCGATGTGCGTGTAAGCTGGCCCGCACTTAATGTGTTTAACATAGGAGTGTTAATCGAGCAAAATAAGCCAAGCACAGTATTGTTCAGGCTTGACTCGATTCTTTGTTGCATGTGCTCAAGCTTTGGCTCAAGCTTAAGAACTTTTTCAAACAAGTTGTTTAAGCTTGGCTCGAGCTTGAAGTTTTGTGTTCGTGATAATCTTGAATTGACTCGGGAAATATGCAAGTCAATCTCGAGCTTCCAAGTATTAGCTTAAGCTCGTAAAGTTTCAAACTTTCAAGCTTGAGCCCCAATCCCCGCGGGATCCCATTTCCCGAGTAATTATTCAATGCCGCTGGTCACCACGTGGCGGTGTCCTAATGCTTTGTTTAGATTGGAATTTGAAAAGTGTTTTTGAAAAATAGTAGGGGTAATGAGTGGAGAGAGATAGAGAGAGAAAGGTGGAAAGTATGGAAAATCTGGAGGGAATTTTTTGAAAAATTCTTTTTGAATCGCGAAGTGAACAAGGCATTTTTTTAAAACATTGGGTCTCCATTCCCCGCGGAATCTTATCAGTGTTTTCCTGAGTAATTATTCAATGTCATTGGACACTACGTAGCGGTGTCCCAAACTTTTTAAAAATATTTGGATCCCCATTCCCTGCGGGATCTCGTTGTGTTTTCCCGAGCAATTATTCAATGTCGCTGGTCACCACATGACGGTGGTGGTGCCCTAAACTCTTTTCTGTCACATCACGTTTGTATAGACTTCACATACTTTGTACTGGAAACCACACAAATTTGTGACTAAGGCACCACCACGTGCTGTCTCAAAGATATTAAATAATTTTTCTAGTTCCTCATTTAGAATGGGGATCAAGAGTAAAAACAAATCCCGGTGGAGATTGGGGCAGGACTGGAATTGGAATGGATAGGGACAGGTGAATCAGGCATAGCATAGTAATATCTCCTCCCACTCCGTTGCCAACCCTAACTTGGAGTGAGAGTTGAGAGTTCACAAGGGTGCTGATTGGAATCAGCCGAGCCTCAACTAATTATTTGCGTCGACCATTGACCAACAGTTAATAAACAATGAAAGATCAATTTCATCGTTTATTAACACTTGCAAATTAAAAATGGTCAAACCTTGTATGGACAAACCCAATCCAAGAATAGATACTACGCTTCGAACAAAAGACTTCTGGATTTGTGAAACCAAGAATTGGCACAGTAATAGTCACTGCAATTAGGATTCTAACTTTAGGTTTTGTTTGGAACCCAAGGAAAAGAAAAAAAAAAATTTAAAATTTCCCTTCTATTTGTTTGGTTGGAAGAGAAAGAGAGGATAAAATAAAAATTTCAAGTTCAGTAAATAGTAAATTTTTTCTCCCATTTTTTGCCCATTTTCTTTTATTTTATTTTCTTTAGGTTCCAAACAGAGCCAAAGGTAGCATGCAAAATTCCTAAATATTTAGTTAAAAAAATCTCTTCCCTTAATATTCAAGAGCATTGCCATGAGGTGCTCTAGAGTCTTCTCCACCACACATTAGTGTGAGCTCCACCACCATACTTCCACCCTAATAGGTCGTGGAGAAGGCTCCTGAAGCACCATGTGGCGATGCTCCAGGAGCACACGAGCAATATTCATTCCTTGCGGAAAACTAAGCGACATTCTCACAGTTCTCCTAACCAGTAACGCAGCAATAAATTTTACAAATGAGACATGAGTCACCTTCGATTTGGTAAGAGAGCAACAAAAGAGTAATTCATAGAGTGTGTTTTGTAAAAGGTGAGAGGCACAAAGTTGTGTTGGGGCCTAAGCGAGAGACGCAAGGCAGGCGTACACCTTTTTTTTTTTTCTGATTCTAGTGATCGAGAGAAATGGAGTGAAGGTAATATGATCAACTGAAGTGTAAGGCTGAAGGAGTGAATGCATACATTTTAAACCTAGTTTTGACTACACCGTTGTGATTAAAATTGAAAGAGTTGCGCCTTTTCTTGCCTTTGCACCTTTGCATAATATTGCACTCTCGACTAGATTTCAGAACATGCACTTCAGTAGATTCGTCAAGCGCAGAAGAATTACTTCCAACGTGCCTTCACGAAGAAGCAAGCATGAAATGTAAATCGGCAGAAAACAATCTTCTCCTGCTAAAACGGGGTAGGATTAAGGCTTCTTTAACCTCGATTACTCAACGCAGGAAGGGGAAGAAGCCCTTCATGACTACCTGCTACTTGCTATCAGATTACAACATAGAAGACGCCAAGAATAAAAAGACATCATTATGAACAGAGAAAAAGGCGACGAATTATAAAAAGACAGAAGATTCCTGTCAAAATAAATCCTTTGATGTAGAGTATGGTGTACAAGGAATTTAACCCCTCCATGGCTGAGCCAAGAAAAACAGATAAAATCATCCATAGCACTCAACTAACCCTGGAATTTAATCTAAAACAGTGTGGAAGCATGTCCTGTGAGAACCGTTGAATGCAGAAAACGATTATAATAGACAATTAAATTGGCAAACTGTGATTCCACATTTGAACCGGAGAATTAGAGATTTGGTCCTGGCAAAAAGAAGAGAACTAGCAACATGGCATATGGATTCAACATCTACAGCTTATGACGTGTGTATCTTCATTCGCACAATCTTTCCATACCTTGGAACACATTCATGATATGTCAATGCTTTGTACACTAGCAGTTGGGTTTGAATCTTGCATTTGCGCAGGGATTTTCAAAGGGGAAGCGAAAAATAAAGGGAAACGATAGAAGACATAAGCTTCATGAATTTTTTTTTTCCCCTCTATTAATCTTAGATACCAAGACCGCCACAGTTTTGGCCCCAGCAGAGAAAACCAGGCAAACCAAAAAGGTATCAAACGGGGATAGAAGTGATCCAAAACCAGAAGGAAGGCCCCACCAAATTCATCAACATGCTGAACCTAGATCAGGCATGGTGATCTCTAAAAGGTGAGATGAGAATGTGAACAATGCTGTATCAAAATCCATGCCTCATTGCTCAAGTATTGTCGCAGAAGGGAAAAACCTCATGAGGAAGCTTGAGAGTGACCATATGCAAATCACCCCAAGGAATTGAAGGACATTAAGAAGGGTGCCCAATGAACTGTTTATTGCCAAGTTGTGCGGTGTCATCTCGGCTCCTCTCACTGTGAATGACAGAGCTGTCACCAGTTGTGCTGCTCTGTTCAGTTGGTGCAATCTATAAACCTGTGAAGTATCAAAAAGTCGGATCTTTAGCCAATTGATGAACCCTCGTCATCTCAGGTCAAGCATCTACAAATTTGGATCATATAGTGCAATGCAAGTCTTTGCTAAAACAAAATAGGTTAAATAACCATTCTGTCACATGTACAAGGGAGGGACAGATGAACACAAGTGAAACAATTTTTTTAGGTGGCGTGTCAATGAAGAACTCAAGTAAACCGTGGTGCATTCACTGAAATTTTATCACAAGAAAATTGCAATTTGAAACTTCGTAAATGTTGGGAGATTATATCTATCCATGACGATCAGTAATGGTAAAAGAATCTTACAAATAACCCATGTTACATGGACTCTTCTCAAAATTGGTTAATATGTAGTAATACTTTGTTGGACACTTGACGACTGGGTGAGTGTATGGGAAATGTATCCAACACCTAAGCAAGTTCCAATTACCCACAAAAACAAAATATTGATAACTTTTCACATGGATGAGAAAAAGAAATTCCATAATCTTTCCTAATCTCATTGTATCCCGGACATATTTAAATAATTAACACCATCTTATTTACCACCTGTAGACAAAAGAATACAAAAACTCTACCTAGCTATGAACACATGTCCCAACATCCCAAGATTTCAGTTTAGGAAGGCCTGTCGCCTGAACATGCAGTCGCACCCGAAACTCGTACACGAGTCCATGTAACATAGAATATAATAAATCATATGTAGCATAAAATGTAGAGGATAAAACTCTGACTACCTGTGACATAATTTTAGCTGATAAAAACATTAAAGCAGCTCCAACAACGTTACAGAATTTTAAATTCATTTATTTGTGTCCATTCTGCATTTAGTCAGAGATTTTGCCCTAGCGGCTGAACTGAGTTATATAACAGTACTTACTTTAAAAATAATGGGAATGACTGGCCATGAAGGTGACTTTATATATCTTGCATACTGCTCAAATGCAAACTGCACAACTATACCAACAAGGTATGGGGCAAGAGTAGCCGAAGCAGCAGGACCAGTCCAAGGCCACACAAAGCCCATTGTAACCATTGGAACTATGATACTAAGTACTAAAACCGCAACAGAAGAGATTTGGTGCCCCAACTGAGGGTTTGGGTTTCTGTTATATGTAGAGGAAACCGGCACAACAGGCCTTCGTAAATGGTCAACTAGCAGAAGAAATGCCGCAACCCCACAGTAAAAAAGAGCCTCCGTAAAGAACAAGATAAGAAAATCTGCAGATAAATAATAGAGGATTATTGAGAGAAAGAAGAAATAATTCCAATGAATTAATAAATAAGCAAATCAAAATATCCTCTCTCTTGAAACGGGGTTTGTATCTGTCTTGTATGGGCATACGGCTTAATGTAACTTATCTTTTTCTTGTCCTCACTTGGAATAATCCAACACAATGGATTATCTCTGGCAACTTTTGCTTTCCACCTTTTATGCAAGAAACAAGGACATTATGCCAAGCCCTAAACACCTCAAACCATTTCACCACAGGTCCACAAAACAAGTTAATGTGGAAAATAATATTATTTTGCAGCAACACCATTGGTGAATTACTTCTTCCATAATCCATTTTCACAAAAAATCTGTGTTTCACTTATTTAGTTAAACTAGAAGATCCCAATATGTGCTGACCAATTGGTTTGGTTAAAAGATCTCAATATGCCCTGTACAGTTATAGTTATAAAAAATTAAATAGGTGGTCTAAACAGTAACTAGCCCTGACCCTGACAGCTTCGTTTATTATAAGACATAATAAGATGCATACCGAATCACCAGATAAGGAGAATAAACCAAAATAACAATATATAACCAACACCAAGATCTGAGCCACATGCCTTTTTCTTCCTTTCAAGGTTAGGTAATTTTATTTTCTTGTTTGCTTATCAGACAGGGAAAGGTAAAAGAGGCAGTTTTCTTTTCTCAGACCAAAGACTTGACAACAGCAAGGTTAAGTGTGCCCACCTGTTAGTAGAGAATCCTCAAATACAGCAGACAGAATCCTCCGCAAATAAAGCGAGGGGAAAACAAAAGAGGCAACAAGGACGGTTGGACCAACAAACCATAGCAGGCCATTCTGATTCCTCCTAGGGCTGGATATATGAACTTCCTCTTCTCTTTGATTAGGCCGGCTATAAAATGTTAGCAAACCTGGCCTTCCTCCAGCTGTCCCATAGCGAACCAGTGAACTCACATCGGAAGACATATATTCAGATATACTTTCAGCAATAGAATCATCATTTTCCTGGTCATAGGCATCTGGATCAAGCTCCGAGGAAGGAAACCATTCTTCAGAGGTAGAAAAGTCAATACATCGCCTCATAGAAACCCTGTTGTTTACCTTCAGTATTCCATGTTTGAACTGGCCAATCTTCACTACTTGCAATGACAGAAGAAAAGCATACGGTGAAAAAAACTTGAAAAAGTAAAACAGACCTACTTATTTAAAGTAGGAGTAACTAGTTAACCCACATGAGTCGCCCGGTGGGTGAGGAGTTGAACAAGGGGTCACAATTATGGGCCTTGAACTGGGAGACAGGGTAGGTGGGTAGGAGTTTTCCCCCATGAAAAATGTAGTAGTAATCAGTTGGCTTATAAAAACAGGGGAAAAAGTAAGTAATTTAGCTAATGCAGTATTCTCCAGATCGACGACAACCCAAAAAAAGTGCAATCAAAGGTCAAATAGAATCCTTCATGTTCAAACAGATAAACCAGATTCGAGAGCAAGTAGTAGTTATAGTCAACTGCAGCCAAAAGGTTCTGGATCAAGGTAATTCATAAAAATCAGGGAATTTAGTATCCAAAGAAAACATCAAAATCTTATTGTCCTTAAGATGCCCCGATCTCTGGCAAGCAAAGGTAGGGCCAGTTGCACCATAGAATAGGATTGTTGAGAAATTACGCAAATCACAAATGCTACCTTTAGGATTTCTTAGCTGCTCTGCACCAAATTGTTCCCTGCGAAGCAATCCTCCTGCTATACTGATCTGCAGATTAAGCTTAAGTAAGGTAGTTATAGAAACTTTGGATACCCAAGCAATGTGGGATTGTACTCCTTAACATTCACCTCAAATGCAGCCCCATTTGAGATCTGTCACGTGTAGCCTCTTTTGAGGCCTATCACCCTTTTAGTTGACTCTGTCATTGTGGGGTGTAGAATGTCTCTAATTTAAAAATATGAGGTAGAATGAGCCCCGCCTCGATACCATGTAGAAACGTTGGATTCAACCCCCAAGTTTAAGCTATTAGGTGGAGAAGTTCTCGCATCTCATTAAGTGATTAGTGATCACCCATTCCGATTGTGGGATTTATTGCTTAACAATAGTAAGATGCATCATAGATCTTTATAAGAGCATATACAGATACATATATCACATAGAGTGACAGTGCCAAGAGAAGTAAAAACAAGACATTCAAAAAAAATGGTGATTATAATCCAACAAGACATACAATAGAAGACTGATTCATACAATTACATGCACATCAGTGGCAAAAGTATAACTAACAGCTGAACTCTGATGAGATTATTTAAATGTCAAAATTAGGATGATGGCAGATACTTCGTCACCCTCAGCTTAAGTGGGGACTCTCATGCAGGCTGATAGACCCTGATCAGAGCTCCTACATCAACTAAATAATGTATAGAGCTATCTTCCCCTTTCCTAATTGACTTTTGTGGCAGTAATTAACTATATCATCTTAAAAATAAACTCTTCAACAGGAATCTGCAACATTTTGGGAAGCATAGAAACTCTTGTCTATTTAAATGTCTGAACTCCAAAGAGTACAGATTCCAGAGGAGTAAATACAGGAGCAGTAATGTCCTTTCCTCTGCACCTTGCAGTTGTTAGTTTATTTACACTCTCCTCTTCCCACACGCACGTGACTCCAATGTCCAGATCAAAATACCTTTTTTTATAACTGCTCCAGATCAAAAGACCTAGCAACCAGTAAGAGGAACTAATATGTCTCAACTTTCAAAGACTAAAAAGTAGGGATGATATATATAGTCATTCAGAGCTTAGATAACAAAGTACGCAACCTGGTTAACACAAGTCACAACTACACCATAAATAGCTTCAGCTGCAAATTCCAAGGCAAATACATGGCTTCCTAAGAATTATTGAGGGTGCCAAAGGCACTTGACTTGAAGAGTATTCATCCCTTCATTTAAACCATTAACATTCAATAAAAAGCAACACAAATAACCATTATACCTCCATCAAAGTGAAGTCACACCTTGCGCAATGAGCAACACCACAACTTTATGTACTCAACTACAGCTATATCAACACAAGCAGGATAAAAAGCCAATATAGTACCCTCTTCGTATGATATACGAATTACCTTAGTTCCTCATCAGAAATAATCTGTATGTATCCCCGCACATCAAATCCAGTAAACCTCCTAAAGTGCACACAGGAGTATTAAACAAATTGGGTTGTCCCAATTGGTTAGAGTGTATGACTCCCAAATGGTACGCAATATGAGTTTGGAAGATGGTGGACCTATTGTCCAATATTTCATTTCTCACTCTCATTTAGGTATCCAGGCCTCGGCTTCCCAGTAATAACATAGGATATGTGGGTGGCAATCAAATATACAAGGATACGTCAATGAGAAGCCATAGATCGCCCTTAAAAAAAAAAAAACACTTGCGCAGCTATAGCAATATACAGTAATATGTGCAGACTTATAAGTCTGCCAGACAAAACACAGCCAGGGGCAGACACAAGGGGGTGCCCAGGCCCCTGCACAACACTCCCACAAATTATACTAGTTTTTGAGGTTAATTTGGAAATTCTTTAGAATCAGCCCCTGCAAGTCTCTTGAGTGAAAAAAAAAGTTCATAAAGTTCCTTTACATGCGTGAAAAATGAAAACACCCCCTAAGATTTCAAGTTATAAACCATTTTTTGGTCGTAGGTACAATATTAAATGATAGTTACATATATATACACAATCTCGTCTCCTTAGAAGAAGCTAGCAACAATACATATTATGGATTATTTGTTTGTTACTAATGTAGAAATACATGTGATTCAGGCCCTGGCTAGTACAAATCCTGCCCCGGCCACTGGACACAGCTACGTCAATTTAATATATGCAGAATTAACAAGCAATAGAACACATCTGTGATGTACACATTACCTACATTACACATGTTCAAAAAAACAAAAGGCATCCGTAAACCCTTAGTTGCACATAATAAAGAGCAACGAATACACAACAGGGGATTAATTTCCACTGGCAACTCGGGAAATAGCATTCAAATACCTTTGAACTTCTCCTGTACTGGAAAGGAGAAGAAAGAGAGGTTGCAACGCAAGAAAACGGCCCCATTTTAACAGCCATAGTAACAAGAACAGAACAAACCGGGGGTACGGACTGGAGGACTGGTCGTGGGTCGATTTCAACGAGAACCCATTTGATTTGGAGGGGATTTGGAGATACCCTGTTGAGTAGTTCAGTGGAGAAAGCAGCGAAGAGGGTGGGAAAAGGAGGAAATACGGAGATTTTGAGGAATATGGAGTTTATAGGAGCAGCTCAGAGGAGAGAGGGAAGAAGAGAAAGCGGCTTGAAGGCTTCTTCGTTTTGTTGTGTTTCCTTTTTCGTGCGTTATTTATTTATTAAATCATTTATTTAATTTCTCGTGCGTCATTTTTTTTTATTAAAAAAAAGTGTGGGAACGACGACCAGCGGAGTAACCCTTGGCATGACTACAGAGACTTTCTACCTACCGTGAAATATCCAGTTCGAGGCATAATTACTGTTCATAAGAACATGCAGTCATCACAGCAAACAAATCATCTATTTCTTTGTCATTGACAAGACTCGAACCTGAGTCTTGTCTGCCTGCCTGAGAATGAAGGAGGCTTTTGCCATCTAAGTTACCACCATCGGTGGTTCGTGCGTCATTCATTAATTTCTCGAGCGTTCAAGGGGCAAATTTTCGGAAGAGTCCTGTTTTTTTTTTTTTCCCCTTTCCCAACATTTGTGCGTCATTCATTAATTTCTCGAGCCTTCAAGGAGGCAAATTTCCGGACTAGTCCTGTGTTTTTTTTTTTTTTTTTCCCTTTCCCAACATGCTAGAGCCACACTAAATCCGATTTTCCATTCAAAATACATATTGTATGTTATGAATGAAAGTTTTTTAAGATCAGATCAAGTACATACATTTATTCCGATTGAGGTAATTTTTATAAGCCACTTAAAAACTTATTTTAAAATTACTCAATGATCTAGATTATTCATGTGAGACCCGAAATTTGGTCTCCCGAACCCGTGAAAGTCAATTTGCAATTGGAAGGACATGGAGTAACATGTACAATGGAAGAACCGCGGATTGGGATATGAGAGAGAAGGAGGAGAAGAAGAAAGAAAGAAAGTCGATGTCAGAGAGAAGGGAAAGAAAGTTTAACTGAAAAACAACTAGGGCATTGCCGCATAAGAGCATCCACATCTCTCTCTTTACTCCCCTCTTCAAACTAAATTAAAGAGCCAAAAGAAAAAAAAAAACACCCAAAAGCTCTTGTATCAGTCTCTCTTCTTTCCTCTCTACTTTGAAAAAATTCTAACATTGCTACAGTTGCTCGGCTGAACAACCGAGCAACTGTTCACTTGCTTCTCATTTTAATATTGTTTCCCAATCCCTCTTTCTCTACTCCACCTCTTTCTCTCTATCTGACTTTCTCTCTATCTGACTTTTATTCCTTTTCCTGCTTTTGTTTCTCTCTCCGAGGCAAGGAGAGTATTTAATTGAGGTGAGTTTGCGAGAGTAAAGAGCTTGGTGCAGTAGTTATTTTAAAAATGGGTAGCTAAAGTAATAAAGTGACTTTTTAAGGTATAAATTGGTTCAAAATATAGAGAGTCTGGTACGGATGCCCTAAGTGTAGATTTTAGATTTCAGGATTGTGGAACTAACAAAATGACTTGTCAGCCACAGAATAGATTTGCAATGCTTTAATCCTTCCCTTCCCTTCATTTCCTTTACCTGAAAAGGACTTGACAATTTCTCCAGCTTTCCCGGGTGGTACTTTCCAAACCATCTGTCTGCTAGATCTTCAGACTCAACATATGGTTCCTTCGATCCAACCAAATGCAATTGATACGAACTGAACAGTAGCAACTTCGCATTAAGAAAAAGGAAACCACATCTGATCAGTTAATGATTGTTCAATCGAGGACTCCTGAGTTATTTACATAGAGTTCCAATAAAGAACACATACAGAAACATTCTACGGCTTCATGATACACTGACAAGTCTATATATTTACATGATCATCCCTTCCGAAGCAGCATGAGTTCAATATGTAGCCACTTCATTTGATTTGCAGCTATCCAATGCAGATTCATCCATTTCCACCCAAACTTCATTCACACGGCCAATCAACTTGAAAGGAGAGCTGTACTGTGCTATCGAATATGCATACTCACTTTTGGTAGAAGTCGAGTTTGCCCATGGAGACCTACTCAAGCTCATGGAAAGCTTCTCTGCCTCTGCCATGATGTTTTCGTCCTTGGCAAATCCAGAGAACGTTCTGACAGCGATGCAGTGACTGGGCCACGAATCGGGTTTAAGGTTTAGTTCAGGAAGAGGAAGTGGAGGGGTCGACTGGAACTTGACGGGCAAGTACAATCGAACGAAGTAGGCCGAGGAGTGGAGTGGCCCAGCTCCGGGGACAATGCTGGTAAGAACAGGCGCTGTCATGGGGATCCGAGAAAAGTTCAGATTTGCGCCTTCAATGAACTGGAATAACCTGTGAGAAGCAAGTAAACGCTCTCAATAAGTCAATGACCAAAAAGAGCCAAGATATTCTACATGATGTGACTATAAATCTATGAAGTTTTCTTTTAGGTCAAATGATCAATATGGAGAATTGGAACAAGTGATTTGATTTCGGCCAGTCGTGTGGTACATGCACTTCGAATTTTCAGAGAGAGTTTAAAAACATAGTCTTTTTTTTTTGGTCAAACGGAAATTAAAAACATAGTCATTTTGAGGCAATGGGAGAAACGTTGTGGAGCACCGATCTTATCATGCACTTATATTTACATATGGCAAAGTCAATCTCTAACCAAAAACAAGGGAAATGACAAAAGTTACGAGGGATAATAGAAAGTACAGAATGCTTCAAAAGAACGGGGATGGTTAATGTGGCAAGCCACCATTTCTCCGTCACTCTTCCCACAATCTTTTTGCACCATGAAGAGTGGAGATCTACCAACATTACAGCTATTTGTTTGAGGTAATCAACCCCCCACACAGGGGCCCAAATGCCCCAAGAAAATAAAAGAGGAGGATTTAAAGAAATAAATTGCTCAAATGCATGGATAATGGCAAGATAAGATTGATACAGCATGATTACAAATTTACAGTTACATATTTGTATTCTCATCATAAATAAGGCTTCTAAGTTTTTATTACCCCAAGTTTGGTACGAGCAACGGGACTATGCTGAAGACCATTAGGATGCTCAACCATTTCCATGCAAATAACTCAGGCTACTATTATGGGTCTATGACAGGCACCATTAAACAATCTACTAAGCAATTCTCACTAAATGTCCAGCTCTACACTCCCTCTTCCAATTTCCCATCACATATCATTCCTCCCTCTGTCCAATATCGTTGCTCCTCTTTTCCATTTTGGTATGCCCCAATATGTATGTCACTTTTGAAAAATCAAAGCACAAAATTCGTATGATTCCAAACGTAACTCTTTTAAGTAGCTACAAACATATTAGTCATTTGAAACATTGAAACACTTGGGTTACATGATAAGTGCATCAATGTGGACCACTGATTGCATGATAAGGTCCAACACAAGTGCATAAGCATGTATACCAACCACCCCAACAAAAAAAATCCATAATAGGCAGAAAAAACCAACAAAATGAGGAGCCCCAATATGATGAACCAATCTACCCTTCTTTTGGCAAGGATTGACCACTGACCTCCAAATTGCAAAGTGTACAAGCTGAAACAACCCACTAGTTTTTTTAGCAGTGGATACAAGAAGAACAATCCATTTCCAAAAGTGAATTCATATTCAAAAAGTTAACGAAAGCCCCTTGCAGGCTCCCACTGTTTGGTCGCTAAGAGCATCTCTCCAGACCTTGCTCATACTTCTACTCAAAACCAAAATCTGAGTAAAAACCTCCTAAACTCACCTCACTACTTGACTCAAACTAGGTCAAAATTGAGATTAACACAATTTTTACTCAAATTTGGAAGGCTATTTCCTCTCTCTCAACATTATAACAACGTAAATAATGAAGGTTATACTCAAATTTATGCTCGGATTCAAATTTGACCATTGGAGAGCTTAAAACAAACAAAAAATTTCTTTCCTGGTAAGCTGGGCAGAAGGAAAAGAGGCTCCTAGCTACAGTTAGCTTTCCTACCAGACCGGAGACAGATACGGAAACCCTCCGAGAATGGATGGAGCATATAAGGAGGGACCCTACTCTCCTAAAGCCACTCATTAAGGATTACTTCCCAGATTAGTGAAAGCTATGAGGGATGGTCCATAAGCTCTTTCTGAAAACATCGTTTTTTTTTTCATTCTTTTCTTCTTCTTTTTTTTCTTATGACTGAGGTCGTGTACAACAACCTTAACAGCACTAGCCTGGGCTGGGCCTACCTCCATCCCTAGAGGAGCTGTATGAGGCGGAAGCTCCATGTACGGTTTTGAAGCTGAGCCTTTCCTGCAATGGGGCCTAGGGACCAATATGATGATTGGTTTAGGTAGGGCGGCCAGCGTACTACGGGCACCTGTAGGGATTAGTGCGTGAGACCGCGATCCACAAACTGACGCATGGGACTCACTCTTTACTTGGGAATGGAGAGGGGAAACATAGCATGTCACAAGAGCGAGGCGGGGTTTGGAACCCTACTGCGAGAGGGATGCCTCGCGAGCAGGGCTTCTAGAGATGAGGCCTTTTGGCGAAGCCAAGTCAATTTCGGGCCACCAAACCCTGCAGCTGATGAGAAGGCCCTATGGAGTAAAGGGAAGCGTGCACGTAGTCACATGCAAGGTGTCCCAAGCCAACTTGCGCACACCTTGGGCTAATCCTACAGCCCCTCCAACATCCGTTTCACACGCTTACGCATGGAGTGAGGTAGCCCCAAGAGTTGCTGGCAAGGAGAATCGAACCCGAGATCTTAGGAGGGAGCAAATCCCAATTCCCAATTGGCTATCCCCTTGGGGTTACCAAACCCAAACCAAACGAGATTTTTACTCAAATCTATTCTCAAGAACGTAAATTTAAGAAAATAACAGAGCTCGGACCAACCATAAAAACGACTGCTTGGGTTTGGTTCAGGTCAGCTTTTTCCAATTTTGTAAAATTTCCTCCCATTCTCGCACAACATAAGAAGTTAAATTACTTCGTTTTTTATTTTGTTTTCCTTTTCCGAGGGATTCTAGGGAACCACATAGCGGCGTAAAGCAATACACATATAGTAACTACTAGAATTTCCGTTTGACCAAAAAAAATATGGTAACTACTAGTAATAAATCGAAGAAATTGAAGTTGAGAGCAGGTACCTGTGGAATCCATCTCTGGTGGCTTTTTCGAAGGAGATCTGCTTGGCAGGAGCAGACATCCAAGCGGAGTCTCTGTAGAGTCTGATCTCGAATTCCGATTCCTTGTGGAGAGCCGTGTACTGAGGTGACTCGATCGCCTTAGAAATTACCACCAAACAGAGGAAGTTGACCACGGTGATCAACAATCTTGATTTCTCCATCTCTCTCTCTCTCTCTCTCTCTCTCTCTCTCAAGATGGTGGAATGGAGTATGGACTATTTTGCTTGTGGATGTAAGCTTCGCTTTGATTTGCCAGAAGAAATGGCTACAGCTTTTCTAGGCCTTTCTAATATTCTTATTTTTTTCGCAACCTTTCTTTATTCTTCATTTCTTCTCTACCAAATTGTTTTTGTATAATTTCAGCTACCAGCTGAGTTTTCCCCGAATTAATTTATCGTCAGTATGATTTATTTTTCATGATTTTTTTGTTTTGACTTTTGTAAAATTTTTAAAAGCAGTTACGGTCAACAAGAAGAATGAAAAAAATATAAAAAGATGAATCAAATTTGCAAAATTTTTTAGATAAGACAACATTAAAAACAAAAAAAGAGAGTCGTCTTGAATTGTTTTCATCTTACTGGACATTTTTCACTCTTGTCGATTTTTTTTTTCTAAACTCTTCTTATCGGAACGAATAATTAATCAAAAAATAGACGAAAATCTAACAAAATTCAAAAAGAAGGAAGAAAAATACCAAAACAATCATTTAGGAAGAAGAGGCTTTAGTCGACAAAACTTCTTAACACAACCCCGAATAAAACTCTCCTTGAAGTCTCTCAAGTATGTGAGTCTACACACATCAATCTACTCTGGACACAATTATGCTCGAAAATTGGATATCAAAATTGTATTCCTAACATTGCTTGCTAAATTTGCATTCTATTTTAGTATTTTACGTCTAGATGAAACAAATAGGATCTCTTATTTTGGTGCTATTTCTCTATCTTCTGCTTCTTGGGTGGTTTTACTAATTCCTTGTCCCTGTGTTTCAGACACAATAATTATTTTCTCAATGCAGTTGGGCTTTTCATAAATGTAAAATATTTTCCTTTGATATAGAGCAATTTTATTTTACTCCACATGGGTTGTGTTGAGAACTGCCATATATGTATACAGTTAAGTGTATCTGGATTCACATTCCTATCCAGAAGCGAAAAGAAAAAGGACATGGTTGCAGATTGTTTACATGAAAGATAAGAAAATGGGGAAATTTGGCTCTATAAGAGATTCATAACCCGATTCATCGTTGACAAAGTGCTGCACATAGAACTGCCGGCTAGATATTCGAAATAGGTTTTTCCAAAATTCCTGCAAAACTTAAACATCCAAAATGAGGATAAATATTCATAGGTATAGATCTATATCACAGGAACTCAGTTATGGGTGTTGGTTTGGGGTGTACATCTACGCGTTAAAAGTAATCTAATTTACCACGGTAGGAACATCCTCAGTCTCTAAAGATGATTGGAATTGTAGATTCCGTAAAATACTCCTTTTTGACATCCTCCACTGAGCAGTATCTCACCTTCAAATGAACCCAAAAAAAAAAAAAAATGAATGGAGATGAAATGAAAGCTCAAAACTAGGGCTATAGACCACAGAGAGACAAATAGAAATGCAAAACAGCAGTAATTTCATCAAGTTGTGTCCTGTGTAGTTAGTTCTCTTGCATAAAGATGACAACCAATGAATAGAGGTTACATGACAAATTGCAGGTGTATTGTATAATTCCATGTGTCCTTTAGAACAGAAACTATGCTGCTTTGTAATGTAAGATCTCCTGAATAAACTTGCCAACAAAAAAAAGATCTCATAAAATTGTGGCAAGTTTCATGGACATGTTTCCTAGGTGGTGGTGGTGGTGGTGGAGTGAGTTTTTTGACTGCACAGCGTTGTTGACCATTATGCATGGCTGCTGCTGTATTCATCTTACAACCTCTCTATATTTGGTCACTATGAAAATATCTGCATGAATTGATGTAAGCAAAACTTCAAATGAAGTTGAAAACAATTAGTCACGTATGACACCAATGCTTTTGTCCACAAACCACAATAATTCGTAGACTTTAGATCCCGTTGGAATTTTGAGCAGGATACCCTAACTTCAAAAGCTAGCTATCGGGGTTGAGTTCTATCCAAGACCTTGTAACATGGTATCAACAAGAGATGGGTAGGGTGCGTGTCTTTGGCTTGCACCCGGCAGGAGCTGCTGAGTGAGCACGCTGCACGTGAGGGATGGTGTGAAGCAAACTCCCACATTGTCTGGTTACCAACATAATAGGAAGTACATAAGCGTTAGGGCACCCTCATTTCAAAAGCTAGCTTTGGGGTTGAATTCTCCTCAAGACCATCTGACATTCTTAATATGCTAAACATGTATGGGTGTTTAAATTTTGTACTCCAAATTTATGCTTGTGTCTTAACTTCTCCAACTCCCATTGATATTGAGTCCGAGGTTTGAGAATCTATGAAAGGACATCTCAGTGGATACATATCAAAATAAACATTTCACCCATTATGTTTCGTCACTTTCTTTCTTTCTTTTTTCTGGCGAGTTCAAGAAAATACCCAAGTAATGCAACACAAAAGTATTTTTCAACGGAAAGTATGTAAAATGTCCTTTAGTAACAATGAATGTACGACTACAATGTATGATACTTACCAGAGAAGCATACGACTTTAACAAAGGCTTGGCTAGCTGCCAAATTGGCTTAAATACAAAGGGAGCATCGACAAAGAGGACCTGACCCAACCGCCTTGGATAGTACTTGTAAAACACATCAAACTGCCGAGAATAGAAATAGAAATCAATTCACAGTGCTCATAATGGTAGGCAGATAATAACAAAAACATGTAAACATAATTGTAAAACAAAGACAAAACAGACATGTTTTCCTGTGTTATTTGGGCACAAGAAAAAAAAAATTGCTTTTCCTTTGTGAGTTGGACAATTTTAATTTTTAGCTGATACTCCATCAACTTTGCCAGCAAAAGGAGAAGAATTGATGTATTCTGAACGGGGAAATGAACATTCTTAACATAAAAGAGACTCGGTAAATATGTAAAGAAGTAATCTGTCAACCAGCAATTAGAAACATAACGAAATTTATGGTAGTTCCAGCAGTAGCACTGGTAACAGAAGTATATCTAACTGGGCGTACAGTTTCTTTTCTTAATAAGAAAACATAAATGTAACCAAGTGCTCTTCTACCACTCAAAATTTCTCACTTTTCTTCCTAAATTGATTAAGTAATGTTGAAGCTATCCATGAAGTCACTTTCAATGAGAAAATTTTACAAACTGGAGCTAGTTCATCGAAATTACCACAAACGTAAAGAACTTAAGATCTGCATTCTGAGCGCCAAATCCCCGTAGATCAAATATTCCAAGTATTTCTTCACTTCCAGCTGGGAGCTTACTCAATGCCTTCTCAATCAAAAAGACACACAGCTTCTCATCCTCAGAAGGGTTATGTTTCTGTGGCAATAATATTTTTTTGCAATCATCAGAACCTTATCAGAAAAAGCAACAAGTAGCAAACTATCTAGAGAAGTATACCATGACTTCAACATTATCAAAATAAAAGGTAAAAAATGGAACTTCAAAACGAAAACAGCTCATCTAATTGTACATCGATTGCTATCCAGACAACCACTCATAAGGTTTCCCTAAGTTGCATGAGAACACCAGATATTCATGGCGTAGTGTCGAATTTGCTACGAAATTCATGCACAATCATTTCCTCAAAGACTCTTTTTCACACAAACGTAACAATCTGCCTTGTTGTCCAGAAGGATCTGTCATAAGATAAAATAATTTCAAGCAGAAACCACATTACTGTAATCTTTCTTGAAGGACTATGCTTTAAGTACATAGCACATTTTGAAACTAAAGTAAAAGGCCAAAGAAATAAATTAATAACAGCGGACAATATGTAGACAGTTGGAGTTCTATACTTACTGCCGGAAAATGCTTGGATGCCACCACAATTAGCACTGGTCTGTCATACACATCAAGAAAGTCAAGCACGAAGGCTTTTCCAGTTTCAGCTGCAGTTCTCACAGACTCTTCAGACAATTCTGATACACCAAATTGTTCACGCCATTTCTGATAAGGTAGAAGGAAAATCGAAATATCGATAAAACTCACCCATTTCAGCCTTCAGATTAACTGTAATTGTTTTTAAAAGCAATAGTCCAACATTCAAGAAAATCTCTTCATCTTTTTTCAGGGAATGGCGTACAAACAAAAAAAATCCAGAAGCCAATTATTTTACAGTCAAGATTTCAAAATAACCGGCATCAATTCAATTGCATGCCTCCCCAATTGTATCATTTTAATGCCACTCGGGGATCCCGTAATGAGACTACATTTTGGATATTTCATACCCTGCAAGCATGAATAATTAGTACAAGGATACAATAGCTTTAGCCAATTTTGAGACACAATCTTCAACGGAAAATTTCCGGTCCTTCAAAAACCAGAAGATCATGTCTTCTTCATCTTTTCCATACATGCCCACACGAAGATTGTGATGATCATTTTCAAGCCTTTGTTTCACATCCGTCACAAGCTGCATATGAAAAGCAGCATATACTGTGAGGTTCCAACCAAAAGCTTGTTAACCCATGACAAACATGGAAATAACGAAAAAGATTCGACATGGTGAGTCAAAATTTGCGTGAAATTCCGATTAGTGTTGTATCAACTTTTGAGTGAGGGGAACCGGCCCCTATATATATATAACACGCCCAGAAAACTAGCAACTTAAACCACAAATAATCATCATTCACTTTTAGGATCCAATTTCCTCCTTGCATGCGCAACTTCAGGCTAATTCACAACTTTTGCAAGGATTCCTAATTATAGACCCTTTTATTGTTAGTCAAAAGAAATTGTCCTAATAAGACAAAACAAACAACGCCTAGTCGGTACCCATTAATGGGTGTTCGGGAAGGCATACAAGATGGATAGTAAGTATCATCCAATAAACTCAGAATTTCCAAAAACAGATCTTATCACAGGGAAAACGCAGACAATTGACGCAATAGAACTAAATTACAAGGTCATTTACAAAAAGAAAAGAAATTCCCAATCAGCCAAAGCAATTCAGAAACTACACAAGGAACCCAAATGAAAAATGGTAACCCGGAAAATTTAACAACATACAAGCTAAAAAAATTGTAGTTTCCTAATCCCTTTTCATCCCATCTAAGTAGAACAATGAGGTGAGTTTATTTTTCAACCAACCCAAGAAAAAGTCAAGCCCAAATGAAAATGTCTTTGCTTTTTCCTTCGATTGCGTGCTTTGACATTTCCTAACGTACAAGACCATCTTCAGCCTTACCCATATACTTATACTCAAACCTGAAATATCAAACTTTACTTGATATGAAGCACTTCAATGGAAAAATTCAAATCTAAACATAAATTCCAATAAAAGCTTTATTAATGTCGTAAACTACAATTGTAAATTTAAGACAGCTAAAACACTGTAGCATTTGCAAATTTGATTAAAAAAATCGAGCCCAATCATTTCGAATTATAATTTGAATGGAACTTAATTTGAGGATTGGAGTGAATTTGAAGCAACTTATACTCGAGTTAAGAAATTTGAGTTAAAGAAAAGCGCAAGGCCCGGAGATAGACTATGGATACCTTACGAGAGTCGGTTGGTTCCGATATACGGCAGCGGACGGAGGAGAGATTGCGGAGTCGGTTGGGTCTGTTGGATTGGTGGAGAGGTGGTGGAACGAACTGGTGGCGGAGTGAGGGGCACAGCCGCATCGCCGCCATTTCTTCCCGGCTACTGGGTTGGTTTCAGAGGAAGAGAGAGCCAATAAACTATGGACACCGGGTTTCCTTGTCTCCTGAAAACACGACACGTGGTGAATTCTCCGGAGTAGTTTGTGGAGCCCATGCACCCGTGTGAGTGTTTGTGCACTTGTTTGTGTAATGCGTAAAAAATACGGTATGGAGTATTTTTTTTTAGGGAGGGCAAGAGGGTAATTTCACTTACCAAACTCATCCAATTGCTGACTAGAAAGAGATAGAGTGAACCCTTTAAACACACGCGTACACGCAAACCCAAACTCCAAATGTAGGAGCTAGCCCAACTAACATAGGCCCAAAAGTCTTGCCGCAAAACGCAGCACAACGACAGCAGGCCCAAGGGGCCTACACCAGAGGTCGGATCCCTCCATAACGGGGTGGGCACAACTTAGGCTCCGTTCCGGAACTTAAAAAAAGTCCTTATTTTTTAAGAAGGCAATTTCAAGCTCAAAAATTATGGGTTTATTGAAATATAAAAATATGCAATATGGATCTTGTTTGAAAAATCTCGATGAAATCTTTAATACGATGCAAAAAAATTAAAAAAATATTTTTCATTTACGTTATTTTTGAGTTTGAAAATGTGAAATAAGCTGCTTATTTTTTAAGAATGTTTCTGGAACGAAGCCTTAGTTTTTTTTGAGGGAGTATGAATCTGAATCGTTCACTGCATTATCATAGACAGTTTCATAGATACTTGACATGTATCCTACCAAAAACATTTTAGAAATTTTCAATTATTCGGTGGCCCTCGGACTGTCATGCATGATGCTCAACACTCTTCTCTATCACATATCAATACAAATTTCATTTATTTAGTAATGGACCCCATTAATTGTATATGTTGAAAAAAAACGTTGGAACACCAGTAAGCGATGCCTCAACCACATAATTTTCCCTCTGGAGAGCAATAATTAATTACTAGGAGTACTATTTATTTTTAATCAACGTGGGAGAACCTCCCCTCTTTAGACCATCTGATTATTTTGAACCAAATGTCAAGTAAAAACCTTCTAAATACTCAAACTTATATCAAATTGAGTAGTAGTATTACTTAAATTTTTGAAAGCTTATTTTGCTTCTCATAATTGTAAGACTAAATTTTGATTTAGTCATTGTGGTGGCCCATATATTTTATATGGCACATATTGATTATGAGTTTAATAGAATTCTTCAAATCTTATTTTATTCTATTGGTCAAATGGAGAAGTTATTTCTTAAATACGCTATACTTTGATGAGAAGTTAGTATCAATGTTTAATAAGGAAACCGGTCCTCTCTCTGCCTATAAAAGAGCGTTTAGGTTCCATCAATTTAACACATGATATACTAAACAGTTAGAATGAAAGGCAAGTGAGAGAAACATGTCTTCCACCTAGGACTTAATACTCTAATATATTATGGTCGCTACAATCACTTACTGGATCGTTCAAGCTCCGCATAAATGGATCTGGGTATGCCGTTCTTGATTACTTAAGTTTTCACTTAATGATTGTACTGTGATAATCATGATAGTTCTAGACCCTAGCATAATAGTGGGTTGTTAATTATCTAACACCATAAAGAATAAAACTTATAATAATTTGTAGTCATGCCATTAATAAAAAATTATTGTTTATGTTTAGATTTTGCTTGTCATTGGAGAGCTTCATTCCAAAGGGCATCTACTCAATTTTTTTTGTAAGGGCAAAAATTTGAATGAAAATTTAAGTGTGATTTTAAATAAGGGCGAGGATGCTCTTATTCTCCTCCAAAGTGTTCATCTAATTATTCTAAAAAATATTGGCCTTGTTCGTTTAATACATTTGGGTATTTTAGTTTTGGTAGTGGATGGAGAGAGAAATAAGGTAATGATTGGAAAGAGAGGAAATGAGTGGAAAGAGATAGAGAGAGAAATGAAATTAATAATTGGAGAAATAGGGTAATGATTGAAGAAAGATATAGGATAATGATTGAAAAACAAAGTTAAAACAAAGTAAATATGCTAAACCAACAAGGCCTCTAACTTTCGCAGAGGAAAAAAGGGATTGGACAGTCCAATTTGACTTGTTTTTGGACCTAGACTCGCTTTAATGATCATAATCAGTTATTTTTAGGCAATTGATAATGCCAAAACCAAAATTGATACTGCCAAAACTCAACCATGTGAAATGACTTCTTTGCCCTCCTTCCAATCACACCCTACTTTACTCTCTCTCTGCTATACTAACCTACTCTCCCAACTCAATCCCTCCACCTCCGCCGCCGATGCAAACTCAACCTCACCGGTTGTGTTTAAATTGGTTTCACCACTAGCGGCGGCGGTCGTAGTCAGTACATTTTCTGCCCACCACCGGTTGTTTGACGTTTCTGAAAATGCAACAAAACCCCTAGATTCAGAATCAGTGCTTCAAAAAAAAAAAACAGAAATTTCAACCAAACCAATGAAGTGAAAGAATGGAACCCTTCCTTTGCGGATCAAAAAAAAAACCCTTCCTTTATCTAACCTTCTTTTTGCTGCACTTCGCTGTATATGTTGGAAAAATCAACTGAGGATCTTGGAACTTGGCTTTGCTGTTCTTATTTCTTCGCTTTCTCTCTCTATATATCTATGGAGTAGCAATAGTACAAAGCGAAGCTGAAGCTAGCTTCTTCTTTTTCCCTCCCTTTCTTTGTTTACTTTGCAGAGTCTGGTAGCTATATGTTGTAAGAATTCCGGAATTTTGATATCCAAAAGCAAAGACAGGCTACACCAGGGCTTTCTTCATTTCGAATGAAATCCTAATCGTTGGGAGACTGGGTTGAGTTGGAGAGGTTGAGTTGGTGTCGGCGGCTTAGGTGGAAGAGGTTGAGTTGGGAGACTTGGGTTTGTTCAGGAGGGAGAGAGAGAAAGAGAGAGAGTAAAGTAGGCTGAGATTGGGAGGAGGGCAAAGAAGTCATTTCACATGATTGAGTTTTGGCAGCATCAATTTTGGTTTTGGCATTATCACTTGCCCCCTATTTTTAAACCATTCTGTAAACATTGGTCAAGTTTAAAATCATGTTTGATCGAATCCGTTTAGTTTTGCTTTCAAAACATATCTCTTTTCTAAAAAAATGAGTTATGTTTCAAACTTTATTGTGCGACAACATAATCGTGTTTTGAAAAAATATCAAATGGTATTCGATGAATATAAGTCCTTATTTTTTAAGAATATAATTTCAAACTCAAAAATTATGAGTTTATTGAAATATAAAATTATGTAATATGGATCTTATTTGGAAGATCTTGATGAGATCTTTTATACAATGCAAAAAAAATTTCAAATTTTTTTTTTCATTTACTTTATTTTTGAGTTTGAAAATATAAAATAAATTACTTATTTTTTAAAAAAATTTCTGGAACGGGGCCTAACACTATGTCATCCCGAGTCCCAAAAAGAGCCCACAAATAGGCCGGGTCGAACCCTCGACTGTCTAATGGAAAGGAGCCCGGCCCATTTAGCAAATCCAAATTAAAAGCGCCCGCTGAGCAAATCCAAATTAAACTCTCCCGCTCCCTCTCTCTCTCTCTGAAATCAGTTGAACTAATTAGAGTTGAGCGAGTGTTGAGATGCAGAGCAGAATCGAAAGCTCAGTCCGGACGAAAATGGAGGAGCTACGGTTGGTACGCGGCAGAGAGATTCCGATCCAGCAGCAGCGAATGGACGCCTCCGTCGTCGCTTTCCAGAAATCGCTTGAATCAACCAAGGCCAAGGCACAGGAAACTGTTGAAAATCAAGGTAATAGTAATACTCGTTCACATGCTTAATTACATAAAGTGACGTCGTGGTGTAGGGTAATGTTCACTACTCCTTTGGTTTGCGCCGAAATCAAGGGTTTCGTATTGGTGCTTTGGATGGGAATGAATTTGGGCTAGAAATAGGGTTTTGGGTTTCTTTGAGCCAGTCCAACGTTTATGTGCTCAATGCTGCTGTTTGGATAGACATGGTTTTCAAAGGAAGGGATTTGGTGTTCAATTTCACCAATTATATAAAAGTGAAAGTAAAGTGATTTGTATAAAGCCCTTGTTCCCCTTGGCTTTTTTTAAATTTTTTTTTGGTTTTGTCCGTATTCGTATTTTTCCGCATTTAGCCAAAAGCTAACTTTTTAGGTTTAATCTTGGATATTTCCAAAAAAAAATAAAGGGGTAAAAGTAATAATTTTGTACTTTTTCATTCCTCTTGTCGAGACGAATCAATAATACACAGAAGTTTGGTGTAAAACTAACAAATACGGAAAGAACTTGAATAAGGACAAACCGGAAAAAAATCCCAAAAGCCGAGGGGAACAAGGGCAACTAAAGTGAAAGAGGAATATTGGAAGAACAGATGTACTAGAGAGTTACTATTGGATTGTACGTTCTAATATATGATGAATCTAATCGTAAATAGACCCGTGAATCAAATCGTTAATTGTACGATTCAGCACTGATTCTGTCTAAACCTTGATTCATCTGAAAGATTGGTATCATTTTTGCATGAATCATGCAATTCTAACAACTATGATTAGAATAAAGCTCCCTATCTCAATGTCGAAATCCATATTTTTATTTGAAATATACACATAACGAAACAGGACCTTAGATTAACAATAAGTCGATCCTGCCCGCGAACATCTGGTATTGCTAGCTCCCCTTCTATTGATAATCCTAATATCTGTTCGTAACATTTAAAAATATTTATGAACGGTGAAAACATCTTCATATGCTCTAAATTCTTATTCCTTTTACTTTCTTCTTTTAGAAAAACTAGGAAAGCTAAAGCTTGAGCTGAGAAAGGCAGAGGATGATTTGGTGAAAGCTCTAGCAGGTATTTCTAACAATGAATGTTTTTTTTACCGCTCAATGACGCGCATGGATAGTTTTCTTTGTTTGTTTTATTTGTTCAGTTTCTTTACAACGTGAAGGTTCAATCTTTATACTTTTCTGTGATCTTTCTGTTTTGGTATTATATAATATATACAGTGTGTTTCTGTCTAAGTAACACTAGAACTTTGCTCAACGCTATTAACTTGTAAGCTCGTTTTCTTTCTCCTTGTGTGAATTGTAGTGGGTGAAAGATTTCATTCATTAGTCATGTCGTCCTTGATGGAGCACATGAACTTCACTAAGTTATGCTGCTTCTTTTTCCTGTAACTTTTGCTACTGCTTTTATAGTGAAGACTCGTAAAGAGGCAAAACGGATGACCACAATGGATTCCTTATCTGCCACAAGAGCTAGAATAGAAGAGCTTAAAAGAATTGTGGAAGATCAAAAGGCTAGGAAGAATGAGTATGCAGCGATAATATCCCAACAATCTGAAGGTAGTTTCGGTTTCCTCTTTTTTGAACTAGTGGTCCTTTTACAATCATTCATCAAAACTTCATATTCTATCACATTTTATTTAATGGGGTTCATGTTGCATTAAAAGAGACTAGTATCTTTTATTTTTCCTGTTGGGCATCCACTAAAAGGAGAGCAACTGTATGAGTAACAAAGTACACTAGAACCTCCCAAAATCCTTGGGGACGTGTATCTCCTAAAAGGACAGAAAGATGAAACTAACTAGAAAAGAATCAAACAGGATGTTGGTACTGCTTAAAATGGTGACACTTGGATGTCTGGATTCATTTAGACACTGGCCATCTTTTGCTTAATTTGTGTCTGTTCCATTTAAGTTCTTTAGGGTTTGGGGGTAGGATGGCGGAAATGGAGTTGTACAATCATGTACCAACGTCCTCAATTTTGCTTTGTTGGATACTTGGATTATAGTTTGAGGGAAAGGTGCGGATTTCAGATTTGGGGTTGTTCACTTTCGACATCTGACTCATCAGTAGAGTGATCAAAGATTTATTGGGAACATTGAGGAAGCATTGACCCTTTAAAGATGTCTCCCTTAGAGCAATATCATGCAAATAATTCATCTTTCTTTGTTTGCAAATGGGATCATTTTCACAAGTTTAATCTAGAGCTGCTCCAAATGGTATGGTACAAGGATTGCTATTGCTGAAATAGAATGAGGTTCAATTGTAGCCTCTCCAATGGATAGCTAAAGCTCTTGATATTTTTTTTAGCGTGGTCTACTTTGCGCCTTATTTGGCACAGAGGTGACATATTGCTAAAATTTGGAAAGCCCCATTGTCTCAATATCTGTCATGCGGGGACCCATCCATAGCATTTCGTGAGGAAAATAAAAGGTATGACATTTACCATGGGAGCGACATTGCTATAGAATTGTTTTTCTTCACTGCTCATCACTAACAGTTAACTTGAGCTAGCCATTTAGCTAGTGAATCACTGGAGAAGCACTTAGAAGTGTTTTCGTGGGCTTCACACGAGTTTAAATTTTTGTTTGGTCTGTGTAGACCTGTTTCAAATCCCTTTTGGGAGGAACCATTGACTTCGAATGATGGGATTTTCAGACTCCTGGACTCTCAACAAGGTTTTTATGTTGGTAGGTTGTGGTGATGTGTCTGTCTATAACCATTAATCTCCTTACCTCTTCATATTCACTTCTGTTTCTGACTGCTTTATAATTTCCCCCTTTTTTGAAGATTAGATTTGCATGTTGGTTGCATTGCAGTCTTAGTTTAGTGGTATGCTGTACATTTTGTGAGGAGCCTGCTGGATTAAACGCATCATGTCCTTTTGTGATACTTGATTTGTTCTCCCTCTTTTCCTTATCTTTCATCTACTCTACCATCAAAGTTCTGTCAACATGTGAAGATAAGCGTAATAAAAACGATGAAGATAGAGGAGGAATAGAGGAGGCCATTTTGTGGTACAATAGGGTCCTGGGATTCCGAATAGAATGTGGACATGGTATGTACTTCTCTAACTTGTGGAGTATTCTTATCATCTTGTCAGGGCAATATTTATCACAAGTTTCTTTGTTTCTTCAGGAGTAAAATTCATGTTCAGTAACATTAATGCGAAGAATCCAAAGGAGGAATACTCCTTAAGCATTCGCCATGAGAACGATGTCTACACTTGTAAGGGAAACTGATATTTGCTAATTTGTTGAATTTAATGTCAGAATCGTTCCTATTTTGACATTTCCAATTTTTTCCTTGTTCTTCAGTGTTAGACTGCGACCCACATGTGAATGACAGCAAAGAATTGATTCATGAGTTGAATAGAACCAATGGTTTATTTAAATTTGTTAGAGCTATGAGAGAAAAGTTTCAAGAAGCTGCCGCACAAGGTATGGAACCTAACTCTTGCATGCTTTCCTTTTAATAAGAATATCGTTGAACATAAATACATGTCTAGAAGGGCATAGCCCTTCTGATTCAAAACAAAAACAGAAAAGACACTATCTAAATGAAATTGACATTTGACACCACATTTTATAGCATTGTGATCTGCAGTGGTTGTCGCATGGTTACTGTACATATACATGGGTTGTAGATCAGTTACACCAGTATAATTCTTCTGAGGCTACTCTATTATAGTATTATCCATGTCTATGCAGGGATTTCTCCTCAAGCTTCATCTATCGATCAAGACTCTTCCACAATCTCAGTGTCTGCTCCAGTTTCCTCAATCTCAACTGACAGTCAAAGTGAATCTTTGCCCAAAAAGAAAGAAAATGAAGTTGAAGAAACCAAGAGACGGTCCAAGAAAGTTAACTATGGCATGGGGGGTAAGCCAGCCATTTTATCTCCTGGGTCTGCTTTATCTTTCCGCCGATCTCCACGATTCAAGGTATCATTTAATTGAAACCTGCTCTCACCTTAGTTTTCTGTTTGTTGAAGTTATCTTGCATGATAGTTGTCCGAGAAAAATAGTAGTCGGGACCGGATTTGGCCTTAAGAGTTACATGAAATTAATTTGAACTATATTCATCAAAGATGAAAGAACTCCATTTTGTATGATGTATATAGGCATGCAAAACTGGTCCCATGCCCGGATATACAGAAGTTTTGCTAGGTAAACGGCCCACCTAATGGTTATAGTTCATTTCTGCTTACGGCTATGCAACTTAAAGTCTGTTTTGGCCCGTGTAAAAACTATGGGCCATAGAATTCCTGACACCAACTACAGACACACACACACACACACATGAGAGAGAGAGAGAGAGAGAGAGAGAGAGAGAGAGAGAGAGAGAGAGTAATTCATTATGAGCATAGCGCCACAATATAATCTAGAAATTGGACAGTGACTCCCCCAAAGGCCCAAACTGCAGCTGCATTACTTGTAGTACAAGTTAGCATCATAAAAAAAGTGAGATAAAAAAATCGTTACTTGATGAAAGTTGTAAATTAAGTGAAGTCCTCAGTCTATTTAGAAAGCAATGTTGTCGTTGGACATTAGATAATTGTTTACTGGTTCGATCATGACATATCTATTTGCAAATTTGTTGTATAAGGAGGCTCTAGCGCTGTACACACGTTGATAGATTTGGTTATGGTTGGTTAAGAGTACATTGGATTTGGGACGACTCTCCTTTGTAGATCAAACCAAAGCCGAGTCTGATTTTAGCTTTTAATATTGCTTTACCTATGTTTCTTTTGTCATTAACTGCAAGTTTTGATTCTTTTTTCTATCTGTCTCATTCAGATAATTTTTCCCATTGTTCTTATAGCGGTTGGGGAAGACATTTTTCGCTCATGTGTTAAGCATAGTACAAGTCCTTCCTATTTTTTCGGTTCTTACAAGTGACCAAAAAAATTTTGATTGACAGATGACTTTTTAATTGTAGACATGGGATTATATTGTAGGTTAAGAAGTGAAGATGAAGCAGAGACTGTTACACCCACGGTATTCCGCCTTTCCAATTATGGGTTATTAGTTATTATATTCACGCTCGGACAGTAACTAGAATCTCTATTGGCATTATTGATAATTTGATAAGTTTGTGTTCGTGAGTACTTAATTGTATTTAAGAAGTAACATGGTCATCCACTAGGCGCTAGTATTCTTGATTGTGGTAGTTACATCCACAGTACTACGCCTTAGTTAGGATCCTTGATATCCAGGGGAAACTATTTTATTCAGTGCCTTAGTCTAATTCTACTTCATTAAGCTTAGCTACGCATTTGTCTAGATCTTTTTCAGCAGACGAGGTCTCGGCATGAAGCTGCTTGCCCATGCTTTATTCTTATGAAGACCTGGAGTGCACACACTTAAGTCACTTTTTTTTCTCCAAAAAAGCTAGAACAAATTTACTTTTGTATCTATTTTCGACCCTTCCTACTCTTGTAGGCTTTTGTTGTATTGCGTGGGATCGTATTCCAAAAACTATTTTATCATGTTATTTTAAACTTGTAAAAAGCCATGGTAGGACATAAATATTCACCCGCATCGGATGTGGGCGAGGATAGAGTGCCAAACTATTCAAGCACAATCTCGAGTTCGCTTTGTTAAAGAACGTTCCTTTTAATATGCAATCATGCTACATACACACATAAAATGCATGGGCACACACTTACATGGATTGATTGCATGCACACTAGAAGTGCAGTGTGTTGGTCCACCAAATCTGCACGAGTGTAGTTCATGTATTTTATTTGCGTAGGTAGCATTTTCCTTTGATATGTTCTATTCCATAGGATCTTCTCTGTCAACTACCGATCTTGATTCATGTGGGTCTTTGTGTTTAAGGCTGGGAATGCAACAGAAAGTGTTTCCTCTTCCGATGAAATGGACTGCATATCATATGGTATTAACCTCCTCTCTTGGCTAGAATTGATTACTTACGAAGTGTGATGGTTGAAATGTTAGGCAAATAACCTCTTTTGCTTATATGATGGATGGATTTCGGGAGATCAAGTGATGCAATTCGTCAGACATACCACCTTCACTCTGTTTGCTAGGATGGATAATTCACGTTGTACTTTTTGATTCTATAATGTACTTGGATGCTTGTATTTTAGTAAGAATGGAATTGTAATTATTCGAAACCCAGATATCTAGTAATGTAATGCGAGAGGTTCTCTCATTTGGATGTTTAGATAAATCCAGATATCATAGTTACTGAGGGAATGTGATTCTGAATTGCATGGGTAATCAAAAAGCACTGTCTTATTTTCAAACGTAGGAATCGTAGGGATTTGAAACAACACTTCCAATCGTTCTTGAGATTATTCATCAAAATTGAGCCTCCGGGAATTGTACCGTTATTTTCATGCCTTGTATGTTGGTGATACTGAAGTATTGCGTTCCGTTGTTGAATCTATGGTTTAAGTTTGTACCTGCTGAAGTTCTGTTATGCTGCGTATGCGTAGAGAAACAACAAACAAAATGCAAGATTGTGGCAGTGTTCTCAATTCCACGCAATGTTGGATATTCAGCAATTCTTCTAAAAATACCTCTTTCCAAGAAAAATTCATGTTTTTCTTCTTATTTTCCTAATTCCCAACAAAAAGTAAAACCGATAAAAACAAGTTAGGAGAATGTGTTCGTGACTATCTCATGTGTTGGAACTTCTTCCTCCTCAGGTTATCTAGTAATAGGTTCTACTGGGAAAGGCACTAAGATGTCGTATTTACGTATATCCGCGTCGACCAAACACAGACTAGAAAAGGAAGATGCCAACAAGGTTCAGACATTCCCTCTTCTGCTGTGATCCCAACCCAAACCTGCGTTTCCTTTGTTTCCGACCGCCTTTAATGGTTCCACCAAACCCTTTGTGCTGCTGCCAAGTGCCTCGCCCTGATCACATGAAGGGAAAAACAAAGTCATTTAGACTACCACGAAAATTGGGTGGCCATCTCATCCAAAATGCCAAAATAGTTAAATTGTTTGGGAAAGCTACAACGAAAAATACCAAGTTAGCTAATTGGTACTATCTTTTATACCCGCATTTCAGGCCTATAAAAGCTTCAAATTTTTTTATTCTTCCTGGTAGTCTGTTGAGCCTCGTTTCCAGTAGAACTTCCAGGACTATATTACTGATATCTTCTTCATCTTGTGATTAAACATTCAAAAGCAGAAAACGTGTTCTAAATAGTGGGTCCAAACAGGTTATGACCCCGAAACTATCTAGTGGATCAAAAAAAAAAAAAAAAAAAGGTCAATATCTACAAGTAAAATAAATCTAAGGTTTTGCTACAAAAGGCCACCATATAGAGGCATTATACCATCATTTTCAAATATTATTGAGGAAGATTTGAACCCAAATAAACTTAGAGAAACATAGCCCTGTAGGCAAAATGAAAGGTTTTACCTCCTTCCAGCCCATGCTTTCAAGAATTCTTCTCGCATAACTACCAACTCCGAACGAATTGTTCAAGGCTTCACCTGCGGCTTCCTCAGCAGAGACAGGAGATGATGGTGCAGAATCGTCAATAACAGCTGACTTCTTTTGTCCTGGACCCACACCAAAACTGCCGTGCAAGGCTCTCCTCTCAGCAGCTCTATCCCTGTATGCATTACCCCCATGCTAGAAGGAAAAAATAAGATGCAAACACAAACTCCATCAAGAACTCTTAAACTTTAAAAAAAAAAAAAAAACAGTCCAGAAACTAAAATGAAAGATTCATTAAATCCTAATTTTGCCGAAGTAGAATGAAAAATTGGAAGGTTGGGTTCACGTTAGGTCGTTTCAACATGCATAAAGCACCGTGCCGGTAAGACTCCCAACATACTTATTGCCATGGCTAGAGAGTTGAAATAAGATAAAAAGGGTGACCATCAAAAAAGTAAAACAAGAAGGAAAAGCACAGACTAGAATTTTATCCAACTACAACAACTGCAACTTCTTGATGCTAAAAGAATCAGAACACATCTCGTTGACAGTTTTCAAGAAACAAGCACGTGAGTGAGAGATACTGGCCACTCCAAATCGAACTTATAGCAACTAACCAACAAACATCACCGATAATTGATGAACATCAGTACGTCACCTCAATTGGCATGACCATTGGGCCTTTTTTTAGTAATAAATCAAGTGCCAGAAACACACAAATGTTGCAGAAATGGTGGGGCACAGCAGGAGTAGAATGAGAGTAGGGAACAGTTTTTTTTTTTTCCAAATCTCAACAAATGTTGCAGAAACCGTGTGCACAGTAGGACTACCAGAAGAGGAGGGAACAGTTTCTTTTCAAATCTACTGGGTGCAGCTCGCTCTATCAGCTGTAAAGAAACTTGTAACTATCTTTCTTCATTGTACTACTTTATTATCCCCTTAATTTATTCCTAAAATTTACTGTTTCCCATTGGATACCCGCATAAGACTATGCACAAGAAGATGGTACAGTTTCAACTTCAAGCCAAGCTTCTTTGTTGCAGAACTTACATTTTTGGATGCACCTGTTTGACCTGGCAATGAAGGCAAATCCTTGTGAATGACGGCTCCGTTTACCAGCTTTGGTTCGCAGTTTCCATTGGATGATGATGTGGTTTGGATTTGATTTTCAATCGACAATTCTGGGAAGCACCAATCATTAGTTGGGTTGGAGGAATCATAAGTTGACAAGGTGGCCAAGTGCCTTGCACTAGGACTCCTCAACTTATACACCTGCCCTGAAAAATGTAATCATTTGTAGCCGTCAACACAAATTTATGAGAGAGAAGTGGAACTAGAGAAAAAATTCAAAAGTTCAGACTTGGGAGAATAGTAGACTGATACTCGGGAGGACAAATTCTATCCCAAAGACATTGCAACATGCACCAGATTCTTGTCGATCAGCGGGAGCAAAAAAACTCCATTGAACCACACACACACACCAAAAAAAAACTATTTGGTGCAATGCCAAGATGGATGATTTGGGATATGCAACGCCAAGAACCAGTAATTCCTAATTCTACGACCTTGTTTATGGTTCCGTTTGGGGCGATGGACACAATATGAAACATAAATAACAACAAACACGACTCAAAAAAAAAAAAAAAAATTGCCATCATTCGAAACTTGCATTTCCTTTTCCCCCCATTTAGACAACTAATGCAGCATAATTAAAAACACATAAAAATTGCCATGTAATAAGTTCAGGATCTTATCTTTGTTTTCAAATGAAAGAGGGAAATACCAAACCTGATGTAACTCGTACCAGATCAAGATGCACTTCACTAATTGGAGCAGTTTTAAGTAGACCGCCACCCAAAGGCATTGAGGGATGAAGCCTAGCAGATTGTCTCATCAATCGCCCAACCAACCTCACCACCTGATTTTTTCCATCCCTTCGGGTTCCTCTGACCATTGCCCAATCCCATAGATCTATTGCTTGGAAATCTGGAACTGACTCTTCGCCAGAACGAACAACTTGACCATACTGAGCATGCCAGTTCTCTTCCTCCCAAGAAGTACCTGGAGAGGAAACAAGCTTGAAATACAACTCAAAGACTGCAACTGATGGGCCATCTATCCGGTTATTATAGATCTAGCCATGTTTACTCTTTCTACAGAAAACAAACAAAATATTCGCAACAAGAAAACAAACTTCAACAAAAAAAAGAAAAAAAGAAGAGAGACCGTGAAGGTCCTGAACCCTTATGGTAGGTGGTGGCAGTGTTGTTGAGCCATATGACAGGTGGACCCATGTTGCCCAGATGAAGAAAGCTTGAAAAGAAAAAACTGAAACATCTCAATTGGACAATTTCTAAAGATATACTGTCATTGTTTTTGTTTGCAATATAGATGTATCAAGCCAAAAATTGATTTGGGTCTCTAGGCCTGCCCTCTCCGATGTCATTTGGCTTTGATTTGGGGGCATGGTTCTACAACAAAACGTCCTTGTAGCTCCTCAGTTCTTGGAGATTTAGGAGGCCCACTGTTTTAGTGGTATTCTGAGAGCAGCCACTTTGTGCATATATTGCCAAAGGTTAGGTCTGTCTCCAATCATCCTTCGCCCATATCCCTAATGACTGGGGACTAGATGGGTTCTGATATGTTGTTGTTTTATGTATCAAGCCAAGACATTGAGACAAGAGTGAACCCAAATTAGTTACCATAACTATTAAAAAACCATCTCAAAGAGTAATATCTGTGTAGAGACCTTCATCTGAGACAATTCCACTTGAATCATTTACTCCAGGATCTTCATCGGGAATCCATTCACCTTCTTGTAGTTTAGTATTGTAGTTTCCTGCATCTTTGACAGCGCAGACCTATTTAAGCCCCTCTATAAACATAGAAATCTCTCCAGAAATGGTAAACAAATATTCTGACAACCCATCAACTGACAGACCTACGCAATCCCCATGATCTGTATCCACGGACATACTCACACCATGTTCAGCATAAGTTTCTTGGTTGGAATATCCAGACAAATAAAGATCAATAAGTGTATCTTCCAACCTGATTTAAAATTAACTTATATTTGTTAGCATAGAAAACTCAATGCTTGAAACGCAAAGAGAAGAAAAGTAAAGTAGCATACCATTCTGATGGTGGAGGTGGACAATCAAGCATTGGACTGATGTTGCACTCAATGTGGGCTGTAAGAAATGAAAAATATTTAGAAGTAAGAAATGAGAAATATTTAGAAGAAAATGCCAGCCAAGCAGGTCACTGGGTTAATGCCCCAAAACAATTCAGGTACCAGCCTTTTAACACTATATAGTACAGCCCAATAACGGTCACGTGATTCACGTCTAAGAAGCTATAAACCTTCCATCTAAGTAAGTATTGGACACAGCAAAAAATTCTATGAATTGGGTGGTGATGGGTAGCATCTTATTAGAGGGCAGTGATGGGCTGATGGCAATAGAACAATGTATAGAGACACTGAATAAGAACTGCATGCACAACACATTAGAGGGCAGTGATGGGCTGATGGCAATAGAACAATGTATAGAGACACTGAATAAGAACTGCATGCACAACAAAAACATGCGTATGAAAAAGTAAACAATAAAAAGATCCCAATCAACCACCTGTTAACTCCTAAGCAACAGGTTATTTCATGTCTCAATCTAATAGATGAAATGGACAGATATTGTTGTCCATTCCAGTGGAGAAATTTCATGCTCTAAATGCCATCCCATCAAGCCAAACACTCCATGACAATTGAGAATTGACACATGGTCAAAGTGTGATCCAAGGTGTAGTCTCTTTGTAGTTGGCAAGGAAAAGTTTTTCTAAACTCCTTCCTTGGCGTAGTGAAACTTTTTCTTGACAAAATGGTGGTCTCATACATATTTACAACTTTGATATGGCTATACTATAACAGCATAGAAGTTAGTGCACTCATTGTATATGTTGGGATTATGCCCGGTATTCCCACCCGCAACGGAAGTGCAACAAACAAAAACAAATCACACAGCGAGAGAACACACACAACCAAAATATGTGGTTCCCCAAACTCGGGTACGTCCACAGGAGAGATATTTCACTATATGGAAAAATAGACGATTACAACGTGAGATGAAAAACCCTCTCGAGCTCCTAACACCATGGCTCACACAATGTTTCACTCACCCCCAACATCTCTATTTTCCCTCTCTCTCTCACACAATCTCACGGTGGGAGGAGACCCCCGAAGGGGCTCCCGGACTTCCTCTCCTCTCTACTCAGTCTCTCTCCCCCACTCTCCTCTTCACGGCACAAGACCCATTTTATATACACAAGAGAGTGGCTAACACAAAAACTCTTCAACTGACCAAAGAAGAGTCTAGAACCCAATTGCCACAGTTGCTCCTTTAATGCACAGCCGGCCACCAACTCAATTCAAAAACACATTTATTTCTTCAGCCAACTAATTCCATTAAAATCTCTTTTTCTTTTTCAAACTGCATTTAATGTGGGAAAAACCCAACAGTATAATGTACTAATGCATATCATCTCACCTGCAGATGGTTCCTCAGAAACAGTTCCTACTTTATATGCTTCCAAATCACCTTTAGGAGAAGTTACAAGCAGGCCAGGCTCATCTTGAACAGAATTCTGAACACTGTCTACACACTGAAACATTTTTGATGAATCGCCCTGAAAAAAGCAAAAAAAGAACTTACAGTAACAAAAAAAAGAAAGAAACATATAAAAGAAGAAAATGTACAAATGAAAAGAGAACACACATCTGGTAATGGAACAACTTGTTACCTATCAAAAAAAATAAAAATAGAACAACTTGTCTGCAATGCAATCAAAGATGCAATGATACCTGGTCAGATTCCAATAGCACATAATTCCCATCTTCAAATTTGTAGTAGACACCGTCTGTACTACTGTAATACCAGCCCGCAGCGGGATCATGGTAAAATCCACTACTGCAGCAAATCCAGACAGAATATATATATATTTTTTGATAAGTAAATATTTATATTAAAGAAGGCATTAAGGGAATGCCAGCCGTAAACAAAAAAAGGCCACTAAGACAAAAAGGCCCTATACACCACCAGTCGAAAAGAACAACTCAAACCACTCTAGAAAATAATCAAGAGAGGGATTACAATCACCGTTGTCCCAACTATACAAACTACTACCCACAAAACTTTTAATTTTAAATAAAGGCTTCTTGACCCCTTCGAAACATCTCGAATTCCTCTCATGCCAAATAGTCCACATCAAACAAAGAGGAATCATAGCCCATACGCGCTTTCTCTGCTTGCCCACTCTAGCACTCCTCCAAGCGATTAAAAGCTCCATAACATTTCTCGACATAACCCATTGTAACCCAAACCAAGATAAAGTCATGAACGTATTAACATGTCTTTCTAACTTAGGTGATGAAATCCTTTGGTATTGTACACAAGGGCGGAGCCAAAAATTTTGGTTAGTGGGGTCAAAAATTAGATTCATATGCAACTATATTTTTTCTACGCACAAGTCTAAAAATAACTAGATTAAGAGGTTAATTATAAGATTGATATGCACAAATAATTCATTTTTGCCTCATAATTGGCCCTAAAAGACTTGTTATATTTGTAAAATAATGTATGCTAATCTCATCTCTAACACTATCAACTCTCGAAAAGAAGAGAAAGTTTAGAATTTCTATGCATTTAAACAAGTTGGGACAATTTAGAGATTTTTTGTGGGGTCAAAATAGCAAAAATTGGTTACAAATTATCAAATGTTTTGGTGAAAAATCAAAGTGAGTGGGGTCACTTGACCCCCCCTTTCCTTTAGTGCCTCCGCCCTTGATTGTACAGTGACTTGGGCCTTAATGCTGCCTGCATCCAGGTGCAAGGGAGGAGGCAACCCCTATTTTAGTCCAATACCATGCACAGAATAGAGAATGCAAATTATGGACCTAAGTTACATGGATTCGGGTGCAGGTATTGGTGCGGGTGTCGGGTTCATCCAAAGACATGGGGATATGCCAAGATATCATTTCTATCATTTTCAAAGATAAACAGTGTCCACAAAGTGCCTTCAGGAATTTAATGCATAATGGTGGAATTACACATAATTGTGGTAAATCCGAATAACAAAATACGCCTGTTTGGTGAGTGTAGCAAAATTGTGAGACACGGATCCCATATCCTTACATTTATTCTAGCGTCTAGTTGCCAACATGGGTATCCTATACTTTCTAGAGGGATCCTTCTAACATGGTTATGGACATATAGTCAACATTGATGACGCCCAGTAGATTGGATATGGGATCACCAATCATGAAAATAGATCATAATCACATGACTTCTTTGCATTACCATGGTGTCAAGTAGCGCGCGTGCGGCCTAGAACATCTACGGGTATCACTTATTGCCTCAAACTTCCGTGGCCTAAAAGGCCATAGTCCCTCTAAGAAGCTAGCTGTCGAGGGTCACCTCCACATAGCTAGTTAGTAGGCCAAGGTCTCGTTCATTAACGAAATTAACCAAACAAATAGCTCCACCAACTAAGAACGGCTATGCACCACCACCCACAGAATCAAGAGCGAGCTCTCAGTCTATCACTGTAAAATTATTCCAATGTCCACCCATTTTCGTCTCCCTCCCTTTACAATGAACAGAGAGTACATTTCTCTCTCTCTCTCTCTCTCTCTCTGGTAACACACTATAGAGTAGTTCATTACTTCTGTACTTTACTACTAGGAAATAGGAATTTATTAATTCTCTGTAACTATTATTATTTTGCTTAGCTCATGTTTCTGACAATGTCTAGAATATGTGTTTTTTATGCATGATCATTTGAAAAGGTTATGTGAATGACCCCATTGACAAATACCTCTGGAGTTGCCACTCATAGTCAATGCACATGAGAAGTATTCTTCGGGCAACAGACAATCAGACTGCTACGATCTTGTTTTAACTCCCAACGAACAGAACCATAGGATACATACCATATCGGAAGATTTATCTAATATAAGAGCCATACATACCATATGCTCCAGTCGTATAGAAACACGAGCCATACGGTAGGATTTTGACAACACTGTCCAATAAGCATGAATACATCAATAAGGATTCACAAAGAGCTCAGAACGTATGGCCATATGGGTAACTATGAATAGGTGTTCCTTCGGGGACATCTGATAAAATTGGAACAATAAAGAGAAGATTGGCATGGCCCTTGCGCAAGGATGACACGCATAAATCGAGAAATGACCTAAATTTTTACTTACCCAAAAAAAACTATGAATAGGCGAAACCCTAATTTGTATTACCAAAAGAAGAAAAATAGGTGATTGAATTGGAAAGAGTAATAACCTGGGATGGTAGTATAGCTGAGTTCTGTCATCCCATACGAAGGAGCATCCCTCGTTTGTCTGCGATTCCTCGGAATCTGGTTCAGTTGTTCCCGCCATTTCACTGAAATATCTGAACGCATTATCTCCTAGACGTATACGGTATACATACACATAGACCAGTTCTTGTTTGATTGTATTGTAAATTAAGAAGAGGCTATGATTCTTCACTAATTAATTACTAATTAACTGTAAAGGACCAGACGAAACAAGTTTACAATTACTGCGATACCTTTCAACAATTACTCTAAGATTCGAACCAATTTAGAAGAATGAGAAAGTGGCAAGACAATCACGAAGAACTTTCTCAAGACAATCACGAAGACGATTCGGTTAAATTCAACAGTTTGAACCCTTGATATGCCAGTTCTACGAGAGAAGCAATGTGCGTGTGTGTGTGTGTGTGTATGTGTGTGTGTGTGTGTGAGAGAGAGAGAGAGAGAGAGAGAGAGAGAGAGAGAGAGAGAGAGGGGAGTCGGTCGAACCTTGCGCTGCTGTGACGTGAGAAAAAGAAGAGAAGTCGATGGAGGGAGGATTCGTTCTCATGGCCGCACTGTATTACCGACGGCACCGATATATTACTCTTGGCCGTATTGTTTTGCTCGTGCAATTTTTGACAGCGTGATTCGTATACACGATGGTCTGTATTTTGAACATCGTGGCCGCAATTTTAAACGTCCATGTTGGCCCTGCGGACGTAATGTTAGTACGTATGGCCGCAATGTTGTGTTACTCATGGACGCAATGTTAGACGTTTAAGTCAGAAATAGGGTTTCTCAAGCAGGCCTCTGGGGCTTATTGGATTGAAGTTTATATATTTTTTAAGTAAAAAACCATTGGAAAAGACAAAAAGAACTTTTAGATTTCGTTTGTTTGGATGTAAATTTAAAAAGTATTAATTTTACCCATTTTCTGTTGTTTGGCTAGAAAAAGGAGGAAACTATTTCAACGTAAAACATTTTGAAATTGTTTTCCTCTAGTTTTAGCTGTAAGACATTTTTGCATTTCACTCTCTGATCGTCTGACATTTTTCAAAACCATGTAGTCCATTACTTCTCTCAAATTTTATTAAATCCAAAATGAATCAGAGAGAGAGAGAGAGAGAGAGAGAGAGAGAGAGAGAGAG
>BPLS01024723.1:0-25045 GCA_019656275.1 Rhododendron kiyosumense | reverse complement strand
ATATTGCTCATTCATCTAAATGTCCTTTAGGCTCCATTTAATTTGACCTTGAGAAACTTATTCATCAGCCTTGTAATGCTTATGATGGGTAATTAGAGCATCCACAATGGACTAACCAAAATTGAAAAATCAAAAGTTGCCAGATCACCTTTTGGTTATCCATTTAGTTCATGGCTAAAGTTAGCAACCCTAAGCTCACAATGGCCTAATCAAAATGAGTTGCCAAAAATTCAAATCCTTTTCTTCTCTCAATCTAATGGTTTACATTGAATGACATTCTAGTAAAATAAGTGAAAGTGGAGAGAATTTGTTAAAATCTATAAAGTGACCAACATTGTTAAATGCAAAGCCATTTTGCCGAAGAGGAGAGTGAGTTTCACCTACCAATAAAACATTTGTTTTATGGAGAGTGAGTTTCAAACAACAAACAGCATACAAAGTAACCTTTGTGAGTAGGACTCACTATTTTTTGTTTTTGAGACAATATTGCTAACTTTGGTTATTGGAAGGCTCAAATTTTATTGGTTAAGAGGTTGCTAAGTTTGGTTATTCCATTGTGAGCCATTTTTTAGGCCAACATTGCTAACTTTGTAAACATGTTGCTGGTTATGCCATTGTGGATGTTCTTAGAAGTTCATACAACATGCGAGCTTCACATTGGATATGAATTGTTCATCTGTTCCTTATGGCTCCTTTTGGAAGATATCTATTTGTAGTAGAAGGCAGGTAACTGAAACATTTGGGGACATCATCATCTAAAGTAATTATCAAAGTGTGGTTTACATGGGAGAAGACTATGTTCAACTAGTTGTGACTAGCTTAAGCTTTTTAGTCACAGCATAAACCAGTCACATCCAATTTTGTCATTTTTTCATTGCACTTGTGAAATCACTTTGCTTTATGTATTAGGATGACCGGTGGTTAAGAAATGGTCCTTCATTGTCAGCGGGGGAGTGGGCCAATAGCCTAACCAACATCAGCGTTGGGGATTTACTTGCTGAGGTGTCCCATGACGTAGTTGTTGGCTGTAGTGATCCACCCTTGACGGGAAGCTCTCAATGTCATCAGTAGGGCCCATTCATCTGTGACTCATTTGATGCGGCAGTTGCTGCTCATGTAAATAGACATCAAAATAAAACTAGCTTTCTGCCTGATCTGACATCCATTTCATCTTCCATTTAGGATGCTGAAGAAACATTTGATGCCTTCTCAATTCAGAACACCCGCCAATTGGTCCAGACTCCATCTGGCGTTGAGTCTCCAGAGGCCTGCAAACAGATTGTTCAAACAAGTCCAGTGGGCTTCGGGGCTACTATCCTGGTTTTACTTTACTCTCACCGTTCGCATGCTTCAAGACTATTGATGTGGGTAAGTTTTCCATGCTTTGACATTAGGCTGTTTTCATTTGTTTCTCATTTAGGCAATTCCTAGAGTTAAAAAAAATTCAGAAAAATAGGCATCAGTAACTTCCTCAAAAACAAGCCAAACGATCTGCATTAGAAAGACTTAAGTGCTCTGGTTTTAGTTAGCAACTCAGTAATTTGTTCATCAACAGTTGCCAAAGCCTGGAGATATTCTGTTCTTGAGTGCAAAAATATATTTCCCTTGGTATTGAAGATGAAGTGCTGTTTTAAGAAGACAGAGCACAAAGCCTTTACTCTACTTTTGATTAAGTTTGTTGGAATCCAGATATCTGTTTGCTGTGCAATGTGTAAATGCAGCTATTGGAGAATCTGGGATTATGTATGGAACATATGTTGAAAGTAGTACAACAAATGTTGCGAATAACTTCTGGAGTGCACATAATTTTTTTTGGATAAGTAGGAGTGCACATAATATTGAAAGCAGTGATGACATTATACTGTTAATAATCTTCAGTTGGTTCAGCTTCTATCAATAGACAGACAATATCTTAATTGTAGGCCTTCAATATTTGTTGTCTTTGTGCTGCAACTTTTTGGAGGCAACGGAAGACTGACAGGAAAAGGGTCCATGGACCAATTTTTGTGGGAATTAGTGTATTTGTATGAATTTGGAAACTACTACAAATTTGGACTTTCGTGCTTTTCTTTTTCTACTTATCATCACTACAAGAACAAATATCATACGTATATTATCTTTCCAACCACCAATTACGCCAATGAGCACGCAGAAATGTGTGAAGCACGAGGCATTACACTAGTTACTTGATAACGAACTTAGGAGAACTGTCCCTTTGCTCAGTGAAGGGATAGGCTATGGACCAGCATAAACCAACCTGAGTAGAATAAGTTGTAATTTTGGATCTTAAAGACCTAGATCTCGGTATCTACTTCCTCTTCTTCAATTCTTATGATGTCTTTTGTTTATTTCCGAGTTTGATTGTCTACAGTTTGCTAGCTTTTTCTGGATTGGTCTTCTTCTTCTTCTTACATTGTTTCTGTGTCTGTTTCCACATATGTGCCCATGATCTATGCATTTTATTTGAAACATCTTGTTTAGGTGCTAAAAATAGCACAATTTGGTTCTAAAATCAATGGACAATTTGATAGGACGTATGCTAAAACTCTGGAGTCCTATTTTGGAATATTTGATGACATGTTTGATATAGAGATTCTGTTGCTAGAATCTAATGGTTAGAAGATGTGTAATGATGTAGTTTTTTTGTCATAATAATAGTCATACTACCAGATTAATGGGGATTCGGTGGCAGCTGTTTACCAAATTGAAGTTTCGGATCTTTGGGTTTGATTTTTGTCTGTACAATTTTATGTGACATTTTCTTCTTCTTGACTACTCGCCCTTTGGAGAGGAGTTTTTTTTTTTCCCACCCCTGCTTGAGAGTTTATTAGTATGAATGTGAAGATAATGGTTACGCCGTAATGATTCTCACCCTCAAACGCAAGACTTCTAGATTTGATTCTGGCAACTTAGAATTTAGATCTTTGTTTTTTACTTAGACTCTCCATCTCCGAGATGTTGATTAAATCATTTTTATTGTTGTGTAGGCTTGAGTTGAAAGAGTGTTTTATTGGGTGTTTTAAGGACATGTTCATAAAACTGTTGGTGCAAAAGTCGTCGTAGCCGATGAAAGTGGATAAACAGAGATGCTTCAAGTCACGTTACTATATCGTTGTCCTTAAGACAATATCCACCCCCACCAATTTGAGAGAATTCGGTGTGCACCGGGTTACAGCGAAGCCGCCTCCAAGATAAATTGAAGTCCAGTTTCCAACTGTTGTCTAACTGCGTTATGCACAAACGAAGAGATACCCGAATACCTTTGGATTTTGTGAGCCCTTAAGTATAATAGTAGGAGATAATTCTAGAGAGAAACAACAATCAGAATGATTCTGATTATCTCTCCTCCAATTGGTAGAACCCTTGCCCTTATATAGGCACGGATCATGACTGTTAGCCGAAGATCACATCTCTTGATTTAATCCCAATAGTCATACCTTTTGATTAGATCATGTCTATTCATTTAACCTGAATAGACGCATCTTTTGCCTTTAAATCTAATAACCATATCCATCCATTCATATAACCTGAATAGACACACCTTTTGGAGTAAAACCATTCACCAATATTCACATTTAATATCCATTAAATATTTTGGAAATGTTCCAACAAAAACCACTATGCATCTTCAATTTTGAAAACGATAGAGGTATAGAAAAAGTCATCTCAATTTCAATTCTCTGTCTCTCTGGATGGCCCATATACACAGAAAAAGGTACAACCTTATCATCTGCCCACTTACTTTGCTTGCTTCAAACATATACATGGAATATTACTTGATAACGAACTTAGGAGAACTGTCCACTTGCTCAGTGAAGGGATAGGTTATGGACCAACATAAACTAACCTTAGTAGAATAAGTTGTAATTTTGGATCTTAAAGACCTAGATCTCGGTATCTACTTCCTCTTCTTCAATTCTTATGATGTCTTTTGTTTTTTGCCGAGTTTGATTGCGAACGGTTTGCTTCTTCTTCTTCTTACACTGTTTCTGTGTCTGTTTTCACATATGTGCCCATGATCCATGCATTTTATTTGAAACCTCCTTTATAGATGCTAAAAATAGCACAATTTATTGCTGAAATCGATGCACAATTTGATAGGATGTGCATCGATTTGTATATTTGATTACATGTTTGATATAAACCTCCTTTTTAGACCTATTTTGGAATATTTGATTCCATGTTTGATATATTGTGTTTGTAGAGACTAGAGACCCGTAACAGAATCATTTCTTTATTTGTATTATTTCAATATGTGAATAAGTCCATTTTTGAGCCACTCTATATTTTGTGTGTGTTTGTTAAGTAATATGTTCATTTTCTTTCTTGAGAATAGGGTGTGTGAACCTTGGGACAAGCGTTGAGGGCCCACATTGGGTAGTTATTTTTAAAGTTAGTTGCTAATTATTTTTGGTACCACTTGGGGTTGTAATTAAACTACTTAGGAGTATTAAATAATAGGACTTGGGAGAGAGCCTATGTAAGTGCATGAGTGTGTAGTGTAATTTTGACAGTTATAATCCAAACTTGGGATCAGGAGACCCGATCCCTTTTCTTTTTCTCCTACTGCTGCGTTCTCACTCTCTCGTCCCTTTTCTTTTTCTCCTGCTACTGCGTTCTCACTTTCTCGTCTCTCCCTATCACCAACTACGCGAACCCTAGGACTTCAACCCCAAAATCAAAGGTCAAGACTCGCAAATCTCGGAAAAACGCGAAGAGGAAACATCATCTACACAGAGAAGGCTATGTATCAATCCCAACAAAGTTGATAACTGGACAATTTTGGGTTTTCGTAGCCTGATGGCGAATTGAAAACTTTGAAAGATTAGAAAGTGGATCACTTGTTGCTATCCTTTTAATTTTCGTTAGACCTATAAAATAGAATGAAAGGAAATTGTTTTTATTTATTTGGTGATGATACTTTTTTTATTGAGCTTAAAATGATATAATCTATTTATAAAAATTGGATCGTCACATCATGGTATCGGAGCTATAGGTTTGAATACCTAGGAACCGTGGGAGGAGACTTAGTCTCGTTTGGGCACCTTTCTTTTGCTATGTTTGATGTGATATGTGCTTATTGTTACTTGTGTTTTTTTGGCTATGTGCTAGGAGCTTTTGGTTAGAATTCCTTAGGACCGTGGGAAGAAGCTTGATCTCAATGGGGGCGTTAGATCATGTTTGGGCATAAAATATTTTATGTGATTATGTGCTTATTATGTGCAAGTGAATAACATGTCTAAGTTAACTTTGTGCTTGTGTGAAAGTACCTGGATGCTACATGTTGACACGCTAGGTGATATGTTCGATAGATGGGTTCACTTGGTTCTTGCCTCAGTTTTGCATCTTAATCTGAACCTTTGGATTTTTGGAACTTGGCATATTGAGTTCATTGTTTAACCTCATTTGAGCTTCAACTTGTTCATTCTAATGGTTTGTTGTCTTGTAATCTCTCTGTACTTCTACATCTTTTCAGACAACGAAGCTTGGATGTTTAATTTGATGTGTGTCCGGCCGGCGCGCTTCAAGTTCAACATCTAGCTTAGTTCTCATTTCCGTTATTTCAGTCATTTTTTGAACCTTCGGATTCTTAGAACTTGGTATATTGAGTTCATTGTTTAACTTCAACTTGTTCATTCTAATGGTTTGTTGTCTTGTAATCTCTCTGTACTTTTGCGGCTTTTCATACAACGAAGCTTGGATGTTTAATTTGAGGTGTGTTGGGCCGGAGCGCTTCAAGTCCAACATCTAGCATAGTTCTCATTTCCGTTATTTCATTCGTTTTCTGAACCTTTGGATTCTTAGAACTTGGTATATTGAGTTCATTGTTTAACCTCATCTGAGCTTCAACTTGTTCATTCTAATGGTTTGTTGGCTTGTAATCTCTCTGTGTACTTCTGCACCTTTTCGGACAACGAAGCTTGGATGTTTAATTTGAGGTGTGTCCGGTCGGGTGCTTCAAATTCAACATCTAGCTTAGTTCTCATATTCCATTATTTCCTTGGTTTGATACATTGATTCTGATGGCCCAACCTCACCCATGAAATCTCCTTTGAATGGTAATTTGCACATCATTTGAGCATCATACTGATAGTTACGTCAAACCCTTAGTTTGAATTGTGGTGTTTGTTGTTGTACTTTTGTGCTATGAGCTTGTGTATCAAATTTTTAAAGTTTTTGGGATGATCTCTTGCGCTTAGTTGAGTTTGCCTATAAACATAGTTATCAATCAAGTATCTGGATGACACCACGTGAGAGCTTTCAAGGATATTATTGGTTTGTTGGAGGAGAACAACTTAGGGCCAAACTTAGTATGAGAGACCACCAAAAAGATTGCTACGTTTTGGCAACGACTAATTATCGCCTAGGTCGCCAAAAGAATTATGCGGATCGAAGCAGACAACACTTGAAAGTTACATCATAGAAAGATTCGATGACATTTTGATTGGGGTGGAAAGTTACTATCACTTTTTATTGGTTCATTTAAGATGCTTGAGAGGAGGTAGGAGGTAAGGTTCGTCTTGGATTACCATCACGACTATCGAAGTTTCACTATAGTTCATGTACTCATGTTGCGAAAATATCAACCAGATCCTTCATGTGTACTTGATTGGGCCAAAATGGAGATTGAGGATGACATTTCTTATGAAGAGCGATCAGTGAAAAATCTAGAGACTAACAAGTTTTGTGGGGGAAGAACGATCTTTTGGTCAAGGTACTTTGGCATCATCATGGAGTCGAAGAAGGCACTGGGGAGCGGGAATCCGAAGTTTGTTCAAAGTATCAAGACTTGTTTCCATCTTTTAGTACATATAGAATTTCGGGGGCGAAATTCTTTAAGGAGGGTAGATTGTAGAGATCCGTAACAGAATTTTTTTTTAGTTTTATTATGTCAATATGTGAATAAGTCCATTTTTGAGCCACTCTATATTTTTTTTATGTGTTTGTAAAGTCATGTGTGCATTTTCTTTATCGAGAATAGGGTGTGTGAACCTTGGGACGAGTGTTGGGGCCCGCGTTGGGTAGTTATTTTTAAAGTTAGTTACTAATTATTTTTGGTTCCATTTGGGGTTGTAATTTAACTACTTAGGAGTATTATATAATAGGACCTGGGAGAGTGCCCAAGTAAGTGCATGAGTGTGTAGTGTAATTTTGACAGTTATAATCCAAACTTGGGATCAGGAGACCCGATCCCTTTTCTTTTTCTCCTGCTGCTGCGTTCTCACTCTCTCGTCTCTCTCTCTCACCAACTACACAAACCCTAGGACTTCAACCCCAAAATCAAAGGTCAAGACTCGCAAATCTCGGAAAAACGCAAAGAGGAAACATGATCTACACTGAGAAGGCTGTGTATCAATCCCAACAAAGTTGATAACCAGACAATTTTGGGTTTTTGTAGCCTAATGGCGAATTGAAAACTTTGGAAGATTTGGAAGTGGATCATTTGTTGCCATCCTTTTAATTTTGTTTAAACTTATAAAATGGAATGGAAGGAAATTGTTTTTATGTATTTGGTGGTGATACTTTTTTTATTGAACTTAAAATGATATAATTGATTTTTAAAAATTGAGTCGTGACAATATTTGTTGCTGGAATCTAATGGTTAGAAGCTGTCTAATACAGTTTTGTTGTTATAATATTAGTCATACTACTAGATTAATAGGAATTCTGTGGCACGATGTGTTTAGCAAATGTAAGTTTTGAATATTTGGGTTTGATTTTTGTTCATACGATTTTATGTGACAATTTCTTCTTAACTACTCGCCTACTGCAGAGGAGTTTTTTTTTTCTTAGCTCTACTTAAGAGTTATGAGTATGAATATGAAGAAAATGGTGACGCCTCAACGATTGTCACCCTCAATGTAAGACTTCTAGACCTGATTCTGGCAATTAGATACTTTTTGCTTAGACTCTCCATCCCCAAGACATTGATTAAATTGTTTTTATTGTTGTGTAGGCTTGTGTTGCAGGAATGATTTATTGGTTGTTTCGTAAAACCACTATGGATCTTCAATTTAAAAAACAACAGTGGTATAGAAAAAGTCCTCATCTCAAATTCAATTCTCTCTGTCTCTCTGGATGGCCTATATACACAAAAAAAAGGTACAACCTTATCATCTTCTGATTTACTTTACTCGTTTCAAACATCTACATCGAATTTTACTCGATAACAACCTTAATAGCATAAGTTGCAATTTCGCATCTTGAAGTCCTAGTTCTCGGTATCTACTTTCTCTTCTTCTCCTGTTATGATTTCTTTTGTTTTTTTGCTGAGTTTGATTGTGTATGGTTTGCTAGCAATTTCTAGACTGGTTTTCTTCTTGTTCTTGTTACACTGTTTCTGTGTCTATATCTGCATCTGTGCCCATGATCCATGCATTTTATTTGAAACCTCCTATTTAGACGCTAAAAATAGCACAATTTGGTGCTGAAATCAATGCACGGTTTTATAGGATGTATACTAAAACTCTAGAGTCCTATTTCGGAATATTTGATTACATGTTTCATATACTAATGTTGTTGCTGGAATCTAATGGTTAGAAGCCGTGTAATGATGTAGTTTTTTTTGCTATAATAGTAATCATACTACTAGATTAATGGGAATTTAGTGGCACGATGTGTTTATCAAATGAAAGTAACAGATGTTTGGGTTTGATTTTTGTTTGTACAACTTCATGTGTGACATTTTCTTATTCTTAACTACTCTCCTAGTATGGTGGAGTTTATTTTTTTCTCAGCCCTACTTGAGAGTTTGACGAATTTAACGGCAGGGGCCTAATTGATTAACGGCTCAATAGTTTAGATGTTAAATAGAAGTTTAACAAAGTTTGGGTGTCTATTGGATATTGAGGTCAAAGTTTGGGGGGGTATTTTAAAATTTTCCCTATTTGATTACATGTTTGATATATTGTGTGCGTTGTTCGAATCTAATGGTTAGAAGATGTGCAATGATGTAGTTTGTTGTTATAATAATAGTCACACTACTAGATTAATGGAAATTCGGTGGCATGATGTGTTTTCCAAATGTAAGTTCCGGATGTTTGGGTTTGATTTTTGTCCGTACAATTTTGTGTCAATTTTTTTTTTCTTAACCACTCGCCCACCGGGGAGGAGTTTTTTTTTGCTCAACCCTACTTGAGAGTTATTAGTACGAATGTGAAGATAATGGTGATGCCTTAATGATTCTCACCCTCAAATGTAAGACTTCTATACCTAATTCTGGCAATTAGAATGTAGATTGTTTTCTTTTTACTTAAACTCTCCATCCCCGAGACATTGATTAAATCATTTTTATTGTTGTGTAGGCTTGTGTTGCAGGAATGATTTACTAGGTGTTTCAAGGATATATTTATAACACCGTTGTGCATCTTCAATTTCAAAGACGACAGAGGTGTATAAAAAGTCCTCATCTCAATTTCAACTCTCTCTCTGGATGACCCGTATACACTTAAAAAGGTACAACCTTATCATCTACCCATTTACTTTGCCAAGTTGCAATTTTGCATCTTAAAGACCAAGTTCTCGGTATCTATTTCCTCTTGTTCCCTTCTTATGTTGTCTGTTCTTTTTTTTCCCGAGTTTGATTGTATATGATAGGCGCGTAAATGTTTATATACGCACCCCTTAATTTATCCTTGCTAAGTCTATTTTATATTATTATTTGAAGATTTATGCTTAATTTGTGTATTGTAGATATTTGGAGGATTTGGTACAAAAAGAGAGCAAAATCGAAATATTAAACAGTGTTCGAAGTTGCTTTGTTTGAAGTCAATCAAGTGGAGTGCTCAAATTGCAAGTCGAGAGTTCAGCACTGGATTTAATTAATCTACATTTGGAGACCTTTGTCTTCTAATGGGCCTGACAAGTATTTGTTATTGTGACCAAGGGTAGGCCCAATGTTTATTGCTCCATGGCTGATTAAGTGGTGGGGCCAAGTGAAAGAATGAGAAAGGCCAAGTCTCGGCAGTTGATATGGCCCACGGCTCTCGGGCAGGCAGCAGGGGAATAGGGTTTTATATTTTAAAAAGGGGAAGCTGATATGGGCGGATATAAAGGGAGGCTGGATCACTTTTTCAGAGGGATGATTTTTGACGAGGTTTGTTTTTTCGGCAGAAGTTCCCACGGACGAAACAAACAGAGAAAGAGGTTGTGGTGATATCTTTTTGGGTGTCACGCAATTCTGTAGAAACAAAGAACGGGGCTCTTGACTGCCGAGTTCCGAGTATTGTTAGTTTTCTTGCTTCAGTTGTTTTTCCTTTCAAGTTTTAAAGGTAGTGTTTGGTTGTGAGTTTAGTTTAGTTTAGTTTTGGTAATGGGTAGAGAGAGAAATAGAGTAATGATTGAAAATAGGGGTAATGATTGGAGAGAGATAGAGAGAGATGAGAAAGTAATAATTGAAGAAATAGGGTAATGATTGGGGAAAGAAGTAGGATAATGATTGGTTACCAAAACTAAAACTAAAAATAAAAGGGAACCGAACAAAGCCAAAGTCTTGTTCAACTATTCGTACTCCAATAATTCGTTTTAATTTTCGATTCTTTATAAAAGTTGTTTGTTTATTTGTGTTTGGTTTGGATCTCCTGTTTATTTTCTTCCGTATCAAGTAATAGAAGCATGATTCAAATTAGGGTTTTATTTCTTTTATTTTTAATAATGAGTGAGTAGTCTTTCTGAGGTTTGGTCGCTGGGTAAAGGCGCGCCGCGACCCAATTAGGATTCGTCTCGCAATTTTTCCGCGCATTAATTTAATTGAATAATTTTAGTTGGTGAAAATTACGTCCGTTGGACGAATCCAAGGCATTGCCGAGACTCATGTGAGCGGGAACGGGGGACCAAAACCTGTTCGCTGCTGTGTACGGGACCGGCAACCTTAGGATTCGCATCTTTTGGAGTTTCCAATTCTCCCTAAATTTAATCGTTTTTAGAACCTTAAAAAGCGAGTGGATTTTGATTGGGTAGCGAGCGCCGGATTCCCTACGACCGTGCCTCTCTTTTTAATTATTTGAGCAAGTTATCTGTTCGTATTAGTTAATTAATCAACCAAAAGACAAGGGGTAGCTATCTAAGAGCTAATTTTGATTCTACAACCCGAAGTTCCACAGCACACACTTCACTTCACCGTCCGTAGTGGATTCGACTCCGGTCTTACCGGGTATTATGCTACATCGGTCTCAGCCCTATGCTTGGGGCAACCCATTATTTTAGGTCTAGGAATCGGTCAAGCAGTATACGATTTGTAGGGTGTTTCTTCTTCTTCTTCAAGTTCTCGGTATTTATTTCCTCTTGTTCTCCTCTTATGCTGTCTATTTTTTTTTCTTTCCCGAGTTTGATTGTATACGATTTGCTGGGTATTTCTTCTTCTTCTTCCCCCTCCTTCTTTTACGCTGTTTCTGTGTTTGTATCCGCATGTGTGCCTCTAATCCATGCTTTTTATTTGGAACCTCCTCCTCCTCTTCTTTTACGCTGTTTCTATGTTTGTATCTGCATGTGTGCCCCTGATCCATGCCTTTTATTTGGAACCTCCTTCTCCTCCACTTCTTTAATGCTGTTTCTGTGTTGGTATCCGCATGTGTGCCCCGTCTTCTTTTATGTTGTTTCAGTGTTGGTATCCGCATGTGTGCCCCTGATCCATGCTTTTTATTTGGAACCTTCTTTTTAAATGATAACAATAGCACAATTTGCTGCTGAAATAGATGCACAATTTGATAGGACATATACTTAAACACTAGACTCCTATTTCAAAATATTTGATTACATGTATGATGTATTCTCTATGTTTCTGGAATCTAATGGTTAGAAGCTGTGTAATGAAGTAGTTTTGTAGTAGTCATACTACTAGATTAATGGAAATTCAGTGGCACGATGTGTTTACCAAATGTAAGTTCCGGATGTTTGGGTTTGTTTTTTGTCCGTACAATTTTGTGTTACATTTTTTTTTTCTTAACCACTCAGCCACCGGAGGAGGTTTTTTTTGCTCGGCCCTACTTGAGAGTTATTAGTACAAATGTGAAGATAATGGTGACACCTTAATGATTGTCACCCTCAAATGTAAGACTTCTAGACCTAATTCTGGCAATTAGAATTTAGATTATTATTTTTTACATAGACTCTCCATCCTGAGATATTGATTAAATCATTTTTATTGTTGTGTAGGCTTGTATTGCAGGAATGATTTACTAGGTGTTTCAAGGATATGTTCGTAAAACTGCTGTGCATCTTCAATTTCATAGACGACAGAGGTATAGAAGAAGTCATCATCTCAATTTGCATCTTCTTTTGTCTTATCCTGTGATACTCTGATTTTTTCTTGGGATTATTACCACTAGATACAGAAAATAAAAAGTATTTCCCATTAAGGTAAGATAGAATACTTAATTACCATTAGGTCCACTTTTTACAAAATACATTTACCATTAATGGAAGTGCCACCCTAGGGTTTTAGGGTACCTTAATACCTTATGGTACCTTAGGGTTTTAGGATACCGTAGAATTTTAGGGTACCCTAGGATTTTAGGGTGCCCTAAGATTTTAGGGTTTAGGATACCCTAGGGTTTAAGTTTAGGCTCCTTCATAGAGCCTTAAGGTTTAGGTTTAGGTACTTTCATAGGGGTTTTCGGTGCACTTTCCTATCATGGGTTTTAGTGATTTAGGTACTTTCATAGGGTACTCTAGGGTTTAGGCATTTTCATAGGATACCCTATGGTTTAGGCACTTTTATAGGGTACCCTAGGATTTGGGCACTTTCATATGGTACCCTAGGGTTTAGGCAATTTCAGGGTTTAGGGTTTTAGGTACTTTCATAGGGTTTTGGTGTTTCATTAATTGAAGGTGACCTAGTGGGGAATACTTTTTATGGATTTGAGGTAAACCCTAAAAGTTATGAATTTGAGATAAACAAAGATTGCATGTTTTTCAATGCTCCTGGAGAACCCGACCCTAAAGGGCTCAAAGGGGGTGAAGAAACGGACAATAATTTGGACTTCTTCAATGATCTTCCAAAATACTGACAACTATCAGTGAAAATTATTCAATACTCCCGTAATATATGGACAGTATACTCCCTCCTCTCACATAACATGTGGGGCCCACACAGGGGACACATTTGGGACCCACATATTATGTGAGAGGAGGGAGTACACTGTTCGTATACTCCAAGAGTATTGAATAATTGCTCCATTGTCAATTAGGCATAAAAATGCTTCTCTTTGCCGTTATTATGGTTTCCCTTTTGGAAGTCAGTCAATATCGAAGTTGAAAATTTTAAGTATGCTGACGATACAACTATGGAAATGGGAGGTCTTGGCAGTCATTGGATTTTTAGGCAGATTAGTTTGTGACATACTAATGTGTTCGCGCTCTCAACCCTTGCACTGCACTCGTGCTTTCAATTCTTTCGCTTGCAGATTTTAGTAATTTGGGATGTGCTTTCATGACGCTTTCACACCCATCCCCGCACCCACACGCGAATCATGTGACTCTTCAAGATTTGGTATGGCCCAATGGCCCCATATATTGGAAATTTTATTTTCCTCTTTGTTTTTTCTTGGGTGAAGTTGAAGGGTAATCGCTCCATTTTGGTTTGGATCTATGGATGTGGATTGAAAATGAGACCCATTGGTCTCAAATTAGTGATCCAAATAGTTTATTTTGTAGGTATCGATATGCACATCATTCATACAAAAAAATAAGTTGACCAGGTCAGTATCCATTTTCAATCCAGCAATATTTGTCTCAACATTCTAGTGGTTTGTTATGATTTAAACAATACTTCACCACATTTTTATGAAATGAGTGGCTTGGATTGTTAAATAGAACTGCGGTGTGTCCATTTTACAACATGCGATGATCTTTCCTTGCAACATTGGCATATCAGAGCGGATTTTTGCGGAAGTGAAACCTACTTCAGCTTTAACTACTAAAAGGAGAAGTCTAATTTTCACCCTCACTCACACTTTTCCACAAGCGCCTATAAAGGAATGTCTTTCCAAATTGTGGCTTACACTTTGCCATGCCTGGACGAAAATGCCCCTTAGTTTGAAAACTTGGGGGCTCAATCCAACCCTTTTTGTTTTTTGGCGTTTTGGTAATTTAATGCTCTTAGATGGTGGGCTGTAGCAACTATTTAGCCTATTTACAGATTATTTTAACGGGTTTTCGGATTTCGATGTTTTCCCTCGGTGTCCTCTTTTTTACCCACTATTTTGTCTTTTACTTCTGTTATGTAAGAGGGCTTTTCAATCAAATTGCTTGCCCAGTCCACAGTTTCTGCGGGGAAAACCACGGGGATTCAGCGTCCCTTTTTTTTATTAGATTAGATTAAGTGTACTTTTTGTCACCCAAAAAAACCAGTGCCTCCCTCTTCCTCTCTCTCGAACGAAATCACCGATTCTTTTCCCTACATTTGATTTCTGCGATTCCAGCGGCCACAGCGATAAAGATGATCGATCAGATCATCTATTGGGCTAGGGTTCTCATCGCTTTCATCCAGAGAGAGAGAGAGAGAGAGAGAGAGAGGAATTTTGTTCTCTTTCTCCAAAGATTGCATAAAGGTTTGATTTTTACCATGTTCATCACAAATTCGTGTATAAAGGGTTTATTTTTTTATCGATCTATTGATGTGTGCATGTGTTCTTATCTAGGTTGGGTTTCATCATTTTCGATCGGAGAGAGAGAATCAAGTCAGTGCAATAAGGTCGGATTTTTGCCATTTGTCTTAAACAGTCTAGGTATGGAGCTTTAATTTTTGTGAGAGATGAGGGAGGATTCAGGGATTTCAGAGGTCGGTTAGGGTTTCAGGAGGGAGACGAATACTGGGGTTGGGTTTTCGAGGTTGGATGAACATGGATTGGGTTGGGTTTTGGGGTTTCGAACAGGATAAGGGCTGTTGAGGGCGGCAGAGGTCGAAAGGTTGCTAAGGCCTCTTCTCCTTGGCAGCAAGTGCTACCCATCAACATCATCCCCGGCTGCGAGTGCCACCCTTCCATGATCGATTGTATTGGCTTTGTGGTAATCGTAGGACTTTGTTCGGTTTAGATTTTAAGGGAGGTTTTTGGGGTAATAAGTGGAGAGGGATAGATAAATGAGGGTAATAATTAAAGAGAACTTATTGGGGACCATTCTGAGAGAGGGGTGGTTTTGGAAAAATATATCGCACAAAGTCCAGGAAGGTCAGAGAGAGAGAGAGCTCTTTAGATTGTATGGTGGCTATCTTAAATAGGAGGTCTACTGGATGTTGAAAGCTCCTTTGGGTTAATAGATTGTAAGAGATTAAGGAACTACTTCATTGGTATCATGTAATATTTCCAATTTTTACAATGAGAAACTGTGGCCGCAAATCTTCTGAAATAATAGAGTCTTTGTTAGTGCTTATGGATATTGCTCAAAGCAAGGTGGTCCGGGTGCGGTAGTTCATAGGAAGCACTATCTCACTTGTTTTGTAGGAAACTCTTGCTGTAACTTGGACCATTTCCACAATACGGGTGCAAATAGATTTACCATCATGCGAGGCCACCCCCTCTAGCCTCTATGAACCTGATAAATCTGTCTATAATAAGTGATGCAACAAGAAACAAAAATATGGGATTGCCATACCAGTCTGTCAAGTGGTGCATGGTTGGTCTTCCAACCTTGTATGTCAATTGTTCAAACGGTCTTTTATCGCCTAGCAAGAAAAAATATAATTGAAGAAGAGGCTTTAATGAGGCAAGGTACATGTGAATCTGCAGGCTTCCTTAGTTAGGTTTGTGAAAACGGACAAAGTTTTGGGAATTTGTTATTTTACTATTGTTTTGGTGATTGCTAAATAAAATCAGACTGAGAATACAGAAAATAACCTTTTACTCGCTAAGCGATTTTAAGAAGTGTTGTCAAGTTATAGAAAATAACCTTCTTGCTAAGCGATCTTAAGCAGTGTTGTCAAGTGCCAAGTATCAATTGGTAAATCCTCTTGTATATGGAGCGCATCCCATGTTGATTAGCGTTTTGTAAGGAGATATGCTTCATGCATGTTTTCGTTCAACAAAGCAAGTTATCAGGCCTTTTCATTTTTTGAATTATGGTATTTTATGCATATTTGTTTCTGCTTCCAAAAGTTAGTTTATTTACTTAAGTATATTCCCTGGGAATGCATGATACTTTTGTTTAGTAATTTTGATCCCTTTTAAAGAGGGTGAAATTTTATTTATTTTTTTAACGGCTAAAAAGGGTGCATGTTGCTTTTTAAAGGTTTACAAATTAACAGGTATAGTTAGCCCTTGTTCTTTAATGGATATGCCAAACTCAACGATGCGGAAAGAATTGAATGGAATAACAAGTGATGTGCTTTTCTATGTTGATTCAACTTTGTAGGATATCATTGTTCGTGATTGTTTAGGTGGTGTCGCCAACTCAAACGCTAGCGGCTTTGGTTATGGGGTTTCTCTACGTTCCGTGGGCTTCTTGTGGTAGTTGCTTCTCTCTATCTCCTCCTGTTGTTAGTTTTGTTTGATGAGAGGTTCTCGTGTTGAGCTAATTGTCAATACAAGGTGTACTTTATTGGATACCACATTGGGGGTATGTTGTTGCCTATGAAGCACAGATACTCTATTTTAGCCTACGTATCACGTACCGTATGCGTATCAGATACGGATACACTCTGAATACATGTCCGATACGTTTTTTAGAATATCCAGTTTTTAACTTTAATTTTTGGTATCCTGATACGTTTTGGATATGTTCGGATACATTTTGGATATGTTTTTGACGTTTTGAATACAAGAGGGGTTAACAATGTTATTACTTAAAATTAAAGGGACAAAACTGCAATTAGGTGTACATTTATATTTTAATCTGCAGTGTACACATTCATTTTCCCTTCTTACATAGAGAAGGAAAAGGAGACGTCGATTTGCTCGTCTCTGTAAGTCTCTCTCTCTCTCTGTTCTCTCTCGTATTTTTCTTCTCTCTGTGTTCTCTCTCGTGTATATACACACACATACACGGGCATATATATACCTATATACCTATACAATAAAATCTGAGTTAGGGTTTTTTTTTAAACCTATACCTATCGTCTCTCATCTCTCTCTGTGGTCTAATTTAGGTTTTTTTTTAACAGTAAAATCTGATGGATTCTGCTAGTGCTGGTACTAGTAGTTCTGTTTCTTCATCGTCACAACGTAATGAAGGGGATTCAAATAATCCTCTTTGAAGTTATGCTACAAAATTAAAGAAATTGAGTGATTCAAGGGAAAATACTTTGTGGCAGTGCAATTTTTGTGATGTTGTCAAAAAGAGTTCATACACTAGAGTTGGGGGTCATTTGTTGAAGTTGTCCAATGGAGTTGGACCTTGTAAGAATGTTACAAATGAAGTTCTTGCAACTATGAAGAAACTAGAAGATGAAGCTAAAGCGAAAATGAAAGACAATGCGTCAAAGAGAGTACCTTTACCCCCTTCTACTAGGTTTAGATCAACTAGTTTTGTTCTAGAATGTTATGAGGCCAAAAAACAAAGAACAAGGGGAGGTAGAACTGAAACTACATCACCCAACGTATCGTATCGTGTGTGTGTGTGTATATATATATATATATATATTTTGGATATATATTTTATTTTTATATTTAACATATCCCCAATAGATATTTTGATTGTTTATAATAAGAACTAATTATAAGATCATTGATTTTCATTTAGTCCACTAACATTATCCTAGCACTTACAGAGTCTAGAGTTGTTGGACAACACGATACTTGGTCACAATATGCGGAATCTAATTATTATTGAAGGACTTTGTATAGTTAGATTAGTTAGATCTATTTCTCTTGGGTGTTTGACTATTGGCAAGCACCAATGTATGTGTGGTATCATATGGTAACAAGTGATTTGTTATGGTCTAACGAAACAAATACAAGGGAATAGCAAAAGCCTGAAAGGAGGGTACAATAGCATTGCTTCTCTTGGTTCTGTATAAAGGATAGTTATTGGCCATTCTTTTTATCGCAACTGGATAGTTTGAACTTTCTGTTGCTATGTAGAACTGTATAGGATCTTGATCTTAGAACAATGCGCATCACGCAACTACTCAAGCTTTGTTCCTATTGGAACCAAGAATTTGGAATGAAGAATATAACCAAAGTGTCTAGACTGTTTTATTTCCTTTTATTATATTATCCCTCATGGTCTCGACTTCATTGTTTACAGATATACCTTGGCTATTTTTTATCAGACCTGGCGATGATTGTTTGGCAATTTCCAGCTTTGGGTGGTTTGGAGTTTGTACGTACAGAACTACATAGATATCTTGTTTGCTGTTAAGATATTGGTTTATTGACTTCAAACTGTGTTTGCCCGAGGGGCGTTTTTGCGGATAAAAAAAAAAACTGTTTTTTCTATTGAAATCTTGTAAATAGCTTATCCTGGCTGCTTACATGTTTTGGGGTTTGGCGTCCATCGTTTGGGAATTAGGTAAGATATGGGTGACTATCTGGCTGTTGAACTATGTATGTATTTTGTAATAGGTTTTACACCATGGACTATCTATGTTCTTGATCTTCCTCTCCCTTGTAGCGGCCAAGCACAGGTTTTCATACTAATGATTCTCTTTACCGAGAGCACTTCCCTTTATCAATTTAAGATGGTAAGTGAACATGATAGAGGTTCCTTTATTTACTTTTTCTTGACAATCTTGGCTCATTGCTGTGAGTACATATGCAGGTACTTGGATGTTGCTGGTCAGAAGAATTCTAAACTTTACACGTTCAATGGTGTTGCATTGTTCTTGATGTGCTCGGAAATGTCTACTGAACCTCGAATTCTTGGTTCTTTGTGCTTGTATTTGCTAAATGTTGAATATTGTTGCATGCTGAATTGCAAACAAATGGAGAAAACAGAGGCTATACCCACTTGTAGGGTTTGGAAAACTGCAATTCAAAACCGAATTGAGGCAAATCTGAAGTTCACACGCTTGTCCATCCTTCTTGTTATAACTAGAATACAATAAGATAATATAAATGGGATACTTGAAGATATCACTTTTATCAAATATTAACTCAAAATAAATACTTTTAAGTCTAAAGATATATGTGAATGGGTTGATAGATATGTGTCAATGGATTGATGGGTTGGATTGAACTCAAACTTGGCCTTGTACTTGATTTGGCATTATTTTACCCGTATCTGAAAAAATATTTTAATTGTTGACGAATGAAATTCCTTATCTGTTGAGGAGGCCTGGCTTAGAAGCAGCATCACTAATTGTTGCAGCTCTGGAGAAGTATGAATGCATTTGAGGAGGCTCATGGATTTGCTAGACTTCAGAAGTGTTTTATCTTCCATATTTGTCAGCTACTTGTCTTTGAATGTTTTGGGACTTGGTATCGATAAATTTTGGGTCATGAATTCATGTATGGAGATGATAAAATGTGCGATTTAAGGTGAATGTTTCATTATAGTCCAATGGGTGCAAATTGTTTTCCATGTTAAATTTTTTCATTGGTGTGGCATAGTAATATTGAGCTTCTTGAGAGGAAGCATGGCCTCACGGATAAAAGATGTTTGACATATTTTGTTCTCTCTAGAATTTATGGGATCAGTGTACAAGTATTTGAAGATTTAGGTTGGGTAGTTTATACTTTTCTCAATTATGTGCCTTTTGGATGTATAGTGGTGACTCTTTTAACGGGACTTCTGACATTTGAAGATGAGTTCTAGAGTGAGAGACTCGATGTTTGATGTTCTGACATTTGAAGATGAGTTCTAGAGTGAGAGACTCGATGTTTGATGTTGGCGTGACATAAGTTAGTGTGGTTTTTCCATTTTGTGATCCAGATGCCTAGGCCTTCCTCTTATTCTCACTATGCTGCTGTTCTTGTGTCATTTTGCTCTTGGCAAACATCCAACCAAAAATTACTCTTCCAAAAAGGAATTCTATTAAACAATATGAATCTATCTAGCAATAGCAAAACACAAATTGAATTTTCGCCATGTAAACATGTTCAAAATAATAATACAATTTCGAACAATTTTACTGAGCACGCGATTCGTGCAAAGCACATTGCAAGACACTAATGTTGAGAAAATCACGACGATGAAGGGCCCAAAAGGAGTGTAGGTGGCAAGCAGTAACTCCCGAAGGGGTGATTTTGTTATTAAAGCGAGAAGTGTGTTAGGAACATGTGTGAAAGGTTAAGTCCCACATCGGATAAAAAGAAAAAGAGTTGAACCTTAATATACAATTGGATGGCTCATCACTTACAAGGCTTAGCCTTTTAAGTGAATATGGGTCATTCAATGTATATTGGGTTCAGGCGATGTGTGGACTTTGTGGATACTTCCTAACGGATTGGGCCTGCGCGCACACAGAAGACCTTAGGCGGATCAGACTCCCAACAAGTGGTATCAGAGCGGGGTTGAAGAAGAGAGTCACCAGAAAAACCACGGGTGAAAGTGGTGGAAAGGACGATTGACGAAGCAGACTTGCAGGGACCGGAGGTTGATCAGGGCAAACATGCGCGGAACTAGTGAGCAAGGATACACTTGGGACGATTAACGAAGCAGATTTGCAGGGATCGGAGGTTGATCAGGGCAAAAATGCGCGGAACTAGTAATGGTAGTGACACAGGCGCTTACTAGAACGATGGTTTGCGGAGATGATTAACAGTGATCAGAGGCAGTCTGGTTCAGACAGATGGAGCTGATGTTTGGTACTAGACAAGTAGTATGAGTTTGTCGGTGACAGTGAACAGATGAAGCAACAGTTGCAGAGATACACAGGAAGGGCACTGGAGTACGAGGAGTCATGACCTAAGATGTACAGGAGTGTTGCTTACCGAATCAAATTGTGTGTGGAATAGTCTGCAAACGGCGGGCAACTGGTTGTTTGGGAGATGTTCACGGGAGCTCCGGACAAAGGAATGGAGATGGAGACCAGATGATGCGATCTCTTCCTTTGTGAATTTTGTGATTGAATTCTCTCCATGGTTTGCGGCCGCATGAGAAGGAGAGATGGAGTCACGGATCGTGTCCTGCGAGGATGCGAGCACTCCAGTGCACCTAGGTGAGGGGTGCAAAATCATCCCACACGGGCGAGGGGGTGATTGTTGGGCTTCACCCACGTGTGATAATTATCGAGGGGGTGCTTGGTAATTATTCGTGTGTAGTTATATTCGGTTTTGGTTAGAGAATCAAATCCTATGGCAAGTTGGAAGAGTTCCATACTTGGCGGTATTACTTATGGAAGAGTTTCTTTCTTGGTATATTTCCTAATCCGAGTAGGAAAAGGAATTACAAGGCAGTAGGAAGCCTTGGAGGTCAAGGCTTGATACTCTATAAATATCAAGGCGTATTTGAGATTTATGTGTGTGACATAATGTGAGGGAGAGGGTGAGGCGAGCGTGGGGCCAGGTTGTGGCCTCTCGGAAAGGAACCGGCGTGTGGTTCTTGGAGAGTTTTTTTCATCTTTATTGTATATTGTGTGAATATATAATCAAAGGGAGTTTTTCTCTGAAATCGCTGTGTGTGTGTGTGTGTGTGTGGTGTTCCTTACGGTCCTAACAATTGGTATCAAAGCCAATGGCTGACGATCTTTGGGCGGACTCAAACCGATTTGGTGGGCTTGCATGGAGACTCTCGATGGAGCGAGAAAAAATCCAAGGTGGCTCTCGATGGAGCAAGGATGTAGGCGGAGCGCTGCATGGAGGCTCTCGATGGAGCTAAGGGGTTGGTTTTTGATCGATGGAGTAGGTGCGGTGAAGTCCGGGGTTAAATCGGTGTTGGAGAATAAAGATCATGGATCAAGGGGGAGTCAAGAGGATCAAATCGAGGGGGAGCTAGGCCCAATGCATGGTTCACACATGAGAGGGAGATTGTTAGGAACATGTATGAAAGGTTAAGTCCCACATCGGATAAAAAAAAAAAGAGTTGGACCTTAATATACAATTGGATGACTCACCATTTACAAGGCTTAGCCTTTTAAGTGAATATGGGTCATTTAATGTATATTGGATTCAGGCGATGTGATGTGAACTCCGTGAATACTTCCCAACGGATTAGGCCTGCGCGCACACAGAAAACTTCAGGCGGATCAGACTCCCAACAAAGTGGAGTGATCATTGCTTGGAGTGAGACTTTCTTTTTTGCGTAAGCTCAAATGTCCCCGAGGATTCACTAATATATCGTGCTTGCCATTTATCACTCAATGGGGCTTACCCTTGTATTCCGACACAAGACAAGTTTGCAGTTTGCTCAATGTGGGCCTTGCTCCATTGGCCACCTCTTCTGAAGTAATGTGGGCCTTGCTCCATTGGCCACCTCTTCTGAAGTTATTGGAGAAATTTTTTAGCGCTAAGTGGGTATATCCCACATGGTGTCCGTTCAACACTCTTGAGTCGTCCGATGCACTTTTGAATGGCTTAGATTGAAACATTCTCTCTCTTCCCACCCCTCGTTCTCTCTCCAAATCCGAGCCGTCCAAAATCACATCGGACAGCTCGGATATGCCAAACGAACACTACGTGGTACCCATCCGACACTGAAAAACTGTTAGCGAAGGATAATCCCTCTCTCATTTAAACTCCACACACACCCAACAGGTGCCCCCATTAAGCCTATCCAATGCTAGCTCTATCACAAAACGAGAATTTAAAAAGAATACACTTTTGTTAAATTTTTTTTTCAAATATTAAAAGAACCCACTAATGCATAAACACAATTGATTTTTTTTTCAACCGATATACATTTTTTTAAAAGTTCTTGTTTTCCGAATTGGATAATCTTTTTAGAACGTGGGTAGTAATAGATTGATTTTTCATGAGAGTTCCCTGTTCCGGAAAGCGTTTTAAGTCCTTATTTTTTAAGAAGGCAATTTCAAGCTCAAAAATAATGGGATTAATAAAATCTAAAAATATGTAATATGAATCTTGTTTGAAAGATCTCGAGGAGATGATTTATACGGTGCAAAAAAAATCAAACAATTATTTTTCATTTATATTATTTTTGAGTTTGAAAATATAAAATAAGTACTTATTTTTTAAGAAGGTGTTCTGGAACGGGCTCCCAGACAACTTGAATTTCAGCAAGTTGGGTTTTTGTTCAAAATGTGCAAGGCTTGTACGGGTATCCAAACTGTAGGATGAATTATCAATTATCCATGAACTGCAACCTTTCACTTGTTATATGTAGATACTCACCATACGAAGTTCGTGTTCGCGAGATTTATTTATTTTCATTTTATAGATCTTTGAGATTCTTCAAATCTCAAAGTTAGATTCGGGTAGCTTTTAAAATTCTGTAACACAAATTCTTGAAAACCGAATGAAATTCTTATAATCTATCTGTCCGAAAAAACAAGTGTCTTAAATTCTACTAAAATCTGAAATTTAAATTCTGCAGTAGAATCTGAAATTAAAATTTAAGATTTATATCCACATCTACCATCGCAAACACGTATGCCTTGTTCAGCCACTAACATCGAAGGCCAAATTTGATCTAACTACCTTGCTGTTAGTGGGTCTTGAATCTTGATTAATGAGGGCCTGAAGAGGAGGAAATCATGTTACCATATATATGCTTGTTCATGTTATCCAACTGGGTATCCAAACTATATGCTTGATGGTCATGGGTGCTTGGGCCAACTTACGTGCCCTCAATTAATTCCCTCCCCGACCCCATCAAAAGCAAGTCATCTATGCCGGGACTAGGGAATTGACAAGAAATTACTTTCTTCTTGCCTGATCCCAAGAATCGAACCTGGTCAATTGTGTGATGAGCAAAACCCACAAACTAAACCCTTGGGGCTAACTGGCTTTCCTTTTTGATCATTAAGAAAATCAAGAAACTTAAAGATGCATTACTTTATGAAAGACCTGATAAGAAGTTGATTTCATGGGAGTGCAGTGAAAGGAAATATGAAACGCATAATAACAGCCAGAACCCCAACTAGAATTTCTTCAAAATATAATGGGAAGGAATTGATGTATTGGGGAAGCAAAACCTGAGGAATTGAATTCAGGATTGCCATTGGAAGGTGCGAAATTCCACTTCTCAAAGCATATGTTATCTTTCCTACTGAATGCAGAACCACATCCATTATCTTCTCCTCCATGCTGCATTCAATGCAATTCCTTCAATGTCCAACGTGCAATCGATGATCCATCCTGGTTGAATCCTTAACACACAATGGAGCTAGCAAGTGACAAAAAATATCAACCAAGCCCTCGACATGTGTTCAGCTCGTTAAAAGCTAGTTCTGTAAGTGACAAAAGTTTGAAAATATCTCGAACCTCATTAGTTTTCCGAGCTCAGCCGGAAATAGATTGAGAAGCCTAATACCGCATAAAAAATCACTGGATTGATCTGCGCACATTCTTGAATATTGTATGCAGTCCTACATGTAATGTGATCCAAGGTCGGACTAATTCTTCGTATAAAAAGTCTTACCCTACGCCTATTTTCGAGTCTTATGATTACTACTGTACTGATAACTACTATACGAATACGACACCCCAGAATTATGTACCTCCCTATTCAGCCGCAGGTCACTAGATCAACATCAGCAGACCGGGGCGCTGAGGTAATGAAAAGCCAGAAGGACTAGCCGAAAAAATGAGGTTCAGGGTTTGGCTTGTTGACTAGCCTAAAATGCCTAGCAATATGAACTTAAAGTTCTAAACAGAATCCCAAACTAGACTAAATGATCAAATTAGTAACAACCGGGAAAAAAAACAGGCAAACTATGTTTCATGTACAGTTCCTTATATCCATGCATTTTCCCTATTCTTACACGTCATTATCTTGAACATATATTTCAAAGGCCATAAGCGTTTCTTTATTACATTACTTCACTCAGTGTTCTAAAAATCGGAATTAATCGGCGATTAATTGCTAACGGGGGCCTATCCGACTAGATTCGACTAATTGCTACACGCCGATTAACTGCCGATTATTAATTATCATGCACCGATTAATCGCCAATTACTAGGCCTCAAAGATGGTCCACTGCCCGATTAGTGCCTAGCGACTTCTAGAACATTGACTTCACTAGGTTGAGCGTGTTAGTGGACAAAGCACA
>BPLS01024722.1:0-14278 GCA_019656275.1 Rhododendron kiyosumense | reverse complement strand
TTCTAATCTCTCTGGAAAAGTAAAAGTGACCTAATTAATAAACTAAGATGCCTTATATAGTTGGCCTAAAATACACTTAAAACAAACGAAAGAAAGAATTAATGTGCTGCAGCCCGCTGGTCCCGCTGGTCCGGACCAGCAGCTCCGTTGTCCGGACCAAAATATCAGATTATTCAATTTCTGTTTCAGACTTGGTCGTCCGGACCAGCATAGCTTTGGTCCGGACTAGATTTTCAGCTTTCTCCTTATCGCTCCTCTTCTCACCACGAATCCCTCCGGAACATCATTAACTCACGATTATTACTTCAAATCCCTTCCGAATGCTTCGTAAGCCTTGAAACACTACAAACCAATTAAATCTCGTTAAATAACATTAGATCGGACTGATAAAGCCTAAGTTGGTGGGAATAAACGGGTGCTTTTCAGCACCTATCATATGGTTTAATCTATCCTTTACAAAATCATACATCATTTCCCAATGGATTACAGTTATCAAACGAGAGAGAGTATATGAGTGTGTATTTTGTTTTGTGATCGCATTTCCGTACCACGTTTTATGTAACATGTGATGCGTTACGAACTTATTAATAGACTGTACCTCTTCATGTAGTGGTGTCTATTCTAGCAAAGCAATAGTGACATATAAAATGGTAGTATACAAATGTAATCACAATAGCCGGCCACTTCTATAACAAAATGCTACTGGTACAACAAAGTGACGTACGAACAGCACATATAACGTGCTTTTGGGCCCATTTTGTGTCCAACAAAGATAATTGGAGTAGCTCATTTTGTTCAAAATATTTTATTTAGAAAAAATCAGTTTCATCCAATATCGATCATCAATGTCGTTTATGAAACGTCAAATTTTGCTTCAGAATTTAGGCTAGCAAATATATATGGACATTTTATGAAGGCACTTAACGATATAGGATGGAGCTGATTTTTTACGATGACCTAAACAAAATATTTTGAACAAAATGAGCAATTTCAATTATCTTTGTCGGACCCAAGACTAGCCCAAAAGAGCAATGTACGCTGTGTGTACAGCACTTGCTGTACCAGTAGCCTGGTTGCTTCTATAAATAGAAAGAGCCAGCCACCCGAATCTCGCACAATACTCCTACTAATACATCTCATGCACTGAAACCTCGAACCAAAACTCCTACTACCAACCACCACCACCCCCACCACGTCATTAATTCATTTGCTCTATGTCTCCTCCCATGGCCACCCAAATCCACCACCACCACTATCTCCACTTCCTCATCGTCCCTCTCATGTCCCAAAGCCACCTTATCCCCATGACCGACTTCGCCAAACTCCTCGCCGCCCACCACCACGGCCTCACTATCACCATTATCACCACCCCATTAAACGCCGCCCGCTTCCAGCCTCTCATCGACCGAGCCACCAGTTCTGGCTTCGATATCCACCTCATCCCCCTCCAGTTCCCATGTTCCGAAGCCGGCTTACCTGAGAACATCGAGAATCTGGACTCCCTCACTTCACCTGACCAAGTCACACTCTTCTACACAGCCAGCTCTCTGCTCCAACAACCCTTGGAAAAACTAATATCCGAGTTAAAACCCCCGCCTAGCTGTTTAATTACCAGCAATGCCCTTCCCTGGACATCCAAAATCGCTGCAAAATTTGATATCCCGATATATGTTTTCAATGCTATTTCTTGCTTCACTCTCCTCTGTTCCAACCGGATTGAAGATGGTGTTATAAACACAGATTCAGAGTCGATTCTGGTGCCCGATATGCCTCACCGCATCGAGTTTAAGAAAACCCAGCTGCCCGAATCCGTGACAAAGAACGCCTCCAAGCTGAAAGGGATTTTGGATCATATGAGAGGCGCAAGAGGTATTTTGGTCAACAGCTTTGAGGCTATGGAGATGAAGTATGTGGAGGGATACAAGAAAATAGCAGAGAATACTTGGTGCATTGGGCCTGTTTCTCTCTGTAACAAAGAGGTTTCGGATATGTTTGATAGGGGAAACAAAGCTGCCATTGATGAGCACTACTGCTTGAAATGGCTCGATTCGAAAAGTTCAAATTCTGTCATTTACGCTTGTTTTGGTAGTTTATGTCACATATCATGTTCCCAGTTAATTGAAATTGGGTTGGGTTTGGAATCATTGAATCGGCCGTTTATTTGGATAATCAGAGGAGCAGATAAATCAGCCGAGCTAGAGATGTGGTTGGAGACGGAGGAATTCGAAGAGAGGAATAAAGAAAGGGGGTTCGTGATTAAAGGGTGGGCACCCCAAGTTATGATACTATCGCATCCAGCTGTAGGGGGATTCTTGACTCACTGCGGGTGGAACTCGACTCTAGAAGGAGTGAGTGCGGGGGTGCCCATGGTAACATGGCCGATGTTCTCAGAGCAATTTTATAATGAGAAGTTGATTACGGAGGTGTTGAGGATTGGAGTGAGGATTGGAGTTGAGGTTGGGATGCAGTGGGGTAATGAGGAGGTCGGGCCGTTGGTGAAGAGAGAGAAAGTGAAGGCGGCAGTAGAGGAGGTGATGAGGGATGGGGAGGAAGGAGGAGAGAGAAGGAGGAGAGCTAGGGAGCTTGGAGAGATGGCAAAGAAAGCAGTTGAAGAAGGGGGATCATCTTACTTGAACATTGCATTGTTGATTGAAGATGTTATCCAACATGCAAACCAATCCAGTGGGGTAATTAAACTATAAACACTAGTGTAGTTCGTGGAGAGATTATCTAGTGCCTCTGGGCACTGTCACAAATTGATGTCAGGTTCATGCACTTCTTTAACTCCACATCAATGTATGGTGGCGGAAGAGTCTGGAAAATCGTTATGGGGGAAATTGGTGATTTGTATTGTATAGGAATTTACAATTGAACCTAGTAGTACTAGGTTGTTGGTTTTTGAAGAGAGTTGAAGTACCACGTGGCGATGGTTGCTTCGGATCGTCCGAATGCTTACACTAGATCGATGGGTTCAATTAGTGGCCTGGCCTCCTGTGGGGTGGTCCTTCAACAAAAAAATAAAAAAGTTAAAGCGTAATAAAGTGTCCTTATATTTTTTTCTAGCATTGCTACACCTATATACAAACATGCATATTGTTAATAAATTAGACATATGACTTCCGCTAAAAAAATGTTACCGTCACATAATAGTTATTGCAAAGCTTTTCTGGACTACTCAAAGTTTCAACTCTAATCTTGATACTACCTAGTTCAGTTTTGCTGCTTCTTCTTCTTCTTTTTCGCTCAGAGCAAGTCCGGTTACAGTAGATCTTTTGAATTTGTTCATTGTAGGGAAGAAGAAGTTAATGATAGTTGAGAAGAAAAGAGTGCATGTGATATATAATCATTGTTTTTTATTTTATTAACAAAGATGAATGGTAGATGGGCTTATTGACCTTTTTGGTCCCCGAAGTATTTCCGTCGTGCCCCTTTGGTCCCCAATATTTCAATTGCTAACATTGCATCCCCCAAGTATCAATTTTGTATTTAAAAGGTCCCTACGGCTCACGCCGTTCCTTCCCTCCGTCAAAACCAAGGGCAAAGTTGGTATTTCACCTCAAAACGGTGTCGTTTGGGGACCAAATTGGCATGACGGAAATACTTTGGGGACCAAATTGGCAAGACAGAAATACTTTGGGGACCAAAAAAGTCAAAAAGCCGTTTCTTCCAACCAAAACGACACCGTTTTGAGGTGAAATACCAACTTTGCCCTTGGTTTTGACGGAGGGAAGGAACGGAGTGAGCCGTAGGGACCTTTTAAATACAAAATTGATACTTGGGGGATGCAATGTTAGCAATTGAAATATTGGGGACCAAAGGGGCACGGCGGAAATACTTCGGGGACCAAAAAGGTAAATAAGCCATGGTAGATGGTAGTGTTGATCGAAGAATAAGGAATGGTATATGGAGAATGAAAGCTAGAGATTGTTAATCTTAGGGCAAAGAGACCGAAGGGCCTCGTTATTGGTACGCCTTGGAGCGTTATTTTTGTCACTACACATCGGCAAATCTGGAAAGATGGGAACCGTACCAGTTTGGATAACATCAATGTTAGTTTCAAGGCCATCATTAACCTTTCCTCTGAGATTACTGCTGCTTTCAATTCTTCCCAAACTCGTGACCAAAACTAACGCTTTGGAGTCTTCCTTCGAAAGGTGAAGTTAAACTTAACACAGATTGATGCTCGTATTTGAGTTCAATGGCAAAGCAGGTTTTAATTGGAGGCTTATTTCAAGACTCTATGGGTGCTTGGATCTTGGGTTTTTACGGCAAAATTAACATGAGTTCTTCCAGTCTTGAAGCGGAACTATGGGGCTTATATACGGAGGCCTCACCATAATATTGGAAAAAGGAATTATTGATGTCAAGTTGGAGACGACTCGCTTACTGCTGTAAGACTTCTCAATGGAGATATAGACATTCAACACCAGCATGCGGCTCTAGTGGAAGACTCCAAAATGCTCATGTCCCGAACAGGAACTACTACTACTCACGTTTACAGAATGGCTAATCAGAGAGTGCTGATAACCTCGCTCACCTTGGAGCTGATCAACAAGACGAGGAGCTGGTAGTAACCTATATGGCATACCAGCAGCTACTAGGCCTTTCCTTGGAGAGGACTTTCTGGGGGTGGGGCACCTCCAGGACTGAAGTTTAGCTTCTGATTCTGTTGAAACTGGCGTGTTTATTAGGATGTTTGTCTCTATGACTTGGTCGTGTAAAAATGTAATTCTTTGATGTTTTATGAATTTCTGAAGTACCAAAAAAAGAAGAGAGAGCTAGAGAATGAAAGTTGATGGAACTTAGCTGAAAATGGGATACAAAGGGAAATTCGCCCAAAAAAAAAAAGGCATTACGCCGACAATGTCAAATTTTTTTGGGCAAATTGTCACTTTTCATTACCAAAAAATTGCAGTGCCTAGGCCATTTTATGCTTTCAGTGGGGCTTTGCTATGGTCAGATATTTGGGCTTGTCTACGAAACGAGAAATTTTTCAATGCCGGGTGGGCACCACGTGTCTCGTGCCCGACACCAATCTCGATCGTCCAATGAAATTTTGGACGGCCCAGATCTGTTCGGCTGCCGAGGGGTATTTTAGTCATTTCATTCTTTAAAACAGCCGAACAGATCTGGGCCGTCCAAAACTTTATTGGACGGCCGAGATGGTGCCGGGCACAGGACACGTGGTGCCCACCCGGCACTAAAAAATTTCTCCTATGAAACAGCTGACTGGGGCTTGCACTCCATTTCCCTTTTGAAATCACATTATCCAAACCAATAGCCCGCTGAATTGCACAGAACAATCAGTATTATGGTAATATCGCATACAAAATATATAGGAACACAACTTTTAGACACAATTCTGAATACATGCATTGAACCGCTCTGGATACCATTCGAAATTGTGTTCCTTGTACTATTATTCTATTGGGTATTGTAGGTGGAAAAAAACAAGTAGTACTTAGAGTAGTATTGGAGCACAACGGCTACTCGTGGAATTCGATCGGAATCTTAATCTGCAAAACAGACAAGGGGTGAGTGCACCTTAACCTCTCGTGGCAAAGGCCCTCCGATGCCTAAGCTAGTATTACATACTGTAGAAAACCCTAATTATCAATAGAAAAGTGTGGAATAAGTGCAATTCACTGCCTACCTTTTACCTCCAGGCTAACCTTGTTTATATAGGCGTATGCTTGCTTGCTTTTCAGGCATTCTTGTTGCCCTAGGTTTCCTATCTCGTACAAGTAGTCTTCTAAGGATCCTCTTCCCCAATTAGCCGAGACCCTGAACTCATAGGGATTCTTCTCCTTACAGGGCTCGTTCCATATTAGGACTGTTTCCTTAGTTATCTTGATCTCTTTTCCCTTTTGGAATACTCCTACTGCCTTATCACTTAAGGTTATCTTTCTGAAGGATATCGCTCTGTTTAGCAATATCATTGCCAATAGACTGCCTGGACCAGTGACTTCACATGTCACTGAGCTTTATTAATGACTTGGACCATAACCTCTCATGTTCTTTGGTCTTTGCGCCGAACAGATTGTTTGGACCAATGACTTCATATGTCACTGGTCCATATCGCCGATCACGATCTTCATTGGCAATATGACATGTCTTATCTACCATGTGTTTCTTCATAACACGTGTTCGATAACTAATTGTATCTGTTCGGGAATACCTTCCTACAGATATTATAGTCACATGCAGTGGATCTCACGTATTCACACTCACTTGTGGTCTCTCTCAAATGCTGTGCTCGCTTTCCTGCAATTACCAACGTTTTAAGCTTCCCTATCTGGTAAGAAACTGTTTGCTCTGTCCTTTAGTTAGATTTCTCGACAATTTCGCTATAATATGTCGACTAGGTACCATAATTTAATTGCACTTGTGTATGTCTTTGAATTAAGAGAGGGCTCCTAGGCTTTTGCGTAATGGAAACTGGTCCCCTCCGCCTTCATCGCTTGATAAGTTTAATTGATGGAGCATACTCTTCCTCCTGCAACAAGGCTGCCTTCGGCATTTTGGCCAGAGATCGATGGTGGTGGAATCGCTCAGTTTCGGAAGCATGGTAGAGTTCAGGCATCCTCTGCTTTGATTATTAAGGCTTGGGCATTGAGGACTGTTTGTTCCATGGCGCTGGATAGAAATATCTAGGAGGCAATTTTTGAGTCGGATTGCAAGACAATTATTGGGTGCATCAACTATAGGAACGCTGATTGTCCTTGGGAGATTAGGGTTTTGGTGCAAGACAATTATTGGGTGCATCTAGATTCTGGGCTACTTCGTTTAAGGGAGACTTAGTCAAAAATCTCTCATATTTTTATTTTCTGAGCTCAAGGACAAACACATTTTGTAGTCAAACATAAGGACAAATGTGCCCTATAAAAGTACCTAAAACTCTAACCCCTATGAAAGTGCCTAAAACCTTAGGGTACCCTATAAAAGTGCCTAAACCACTAAAACCCTATAATAGAAAAATGCACTCTAAAAACCTTATGAAAGTTAGAGTGTACTTATAGCCTTATAGCTAAAAAACTCAAAAAGTTGAAGGACCCCATTGAAAATTATGTTATTGGTCTCCTTCCCCTAGATGAAACTATTTTACCGTCCTTATTGCTAATTTTTAATCCGTTGTAATTGGTCTTTCTCGTAGTGTTGCCGTGAAAAGAATCCATCAGCTCCCCCAAATCAAAAACACATACTCAAGAGAGAGAGAGAGAGAAAGAGAGAGAGAGAGAGAGAGAGAGAGAGAGAGAGAGTGAATCTCGTGAATCATTTTATTTCCCTGTTCTTCTCAAATAACAAATACAAGATATATACCCCTCAGGGGTTCAGTTGAACAGAAACCTTAGGAAACAGAGTTTAAGCTCACCGACTCAACTAAGCATTTCCTAACCACTTTCTTAACAAACTAACAAACTATTGACCTTAATGCCCTTAATGCCCCTACATAATAGCCCCCTGCAAACTCATGGGTGTGGGGAACACCCGGAGTTTGTCTTTAAGAAAAAGAAACCGAGCGACGGATAAGGATTTGGTAAAAATATCGGCAACTTGATCAAGAGACCCAACATGTTGAACCGAAATCTGCTTGGAGAGGACCTTTTCCCTTATGAAGTGATAGTCCACCTCAACATGCTTGGTTCTAGCATGGAAGATGGGGTTGGATGCCAAAGCAATGGCAGAAATGTTGTCACACCAGACAACATGAGGCAAAGATAATGCAACATGTAACTCAACCAAAAGTTGCTGTACCCATGAGATGTCGGCAGCAGCTTGGGCAAGGGCTCTATATTCGGCTTCTGTTAAGGAGCGAGCAACAGTATGTTGTTTCTTAGCACACCATGAAACAAGGTTAGACCCAAGATATAAGCAATAGCCTGACGTAGACCTTCTGTCTAAGTGATCCCCTGCCCAATCAGCATCTGTAAATGCTGTTAATTGTAAAGAACTAGGGACAAAATGAAGCCCTTCATGAATATTGCCTTTAACATATCTTAGGATATGCTTGACGGCCACAAAATGACTATAATGAGGCTTGTGCATGTGTTGACAAGCAAGATTTACTGCAAATGAGATCTCTGGTTTGGTGAGTGTCAAGTATTGGAGAGAACCAACAACTGTCCGAAACCAATGAGGATCAAGATACTCAGGATCTGGATCAAAAATTGCAGGTTTGGATGATGATGGAGAAGAGCTTGGTTTACAGTCTAGCATCCCAGCTTTGGAAAGAAGGTTTGTGGCATATTTTGTTTGAGACAAAATAATGCTAGAACCATGATTAAGAACTTCAATGCCAAGGAAGTAACTTAAGGAACCAAGATCCTTCATAACAAACTTCTGACTTAATGCAGTAATCAAGTCTGATATGTATACGGTGTCACTTCCAGTGACAAGAATATCATCGACATAGACAAGAACCAGAGTAATACCTGTATCTGTTTTCTTGGTAAAAAGAGATGCATCAGCTTGACTGTGAAGAAATCCTTGTTGAATCAGAAAACCAGAAAACATACAAAACCATGCTCGTGGAGCTTGCCTTAGACCGTACAAAGCTTTATGTAGTTTGCACACAAAATGAGGATGATCAGGGTCTTTATATCCCATCGGTTGTCGCATATAGACTTCTTCATCAATAACCCCATGGAGGAAAGCATTAGTAACATCTAATTGCTTAATGGACCACCCATAGTGTACAGCTAGACTTAGAACAATTCGAACTGTGGGTTGCTTGATGACTGGACTAAACATTTCTGTAAAATCGATGCCTTCAGCCTGTTGATTTCCATTAGCAACTAACCTTGCTTTGTATCTAGCCACACTGCCATCAGAATTATGCTTAATTTTGTAGATCCACTGACAGCCAATTACATTAGCACCAGATGGTGGTGGAACAAGGGTCCATGTGCCTTGCTTAACCAAGGCCTGATATTCTGTGTGCATAGCTTGTTGCCAAACTGAATGTTTATTTGCTTCAGAAAAATGAGCAAGTTCTGTAACTGGTAAACAGGACTCATTACCAACAATAGTCACGCCAAAAATCTTTTTAGGTTTAACAATGCCATTCTTAGACCTTGTGGTCATGGAATGATGGGTGGTTACAGAAGGAAGAGAAGATAGAGGAACAATAGTTTGAGGAATATCAGAAGAAGGAAGAGAAGTAGACAAAAGAGGATAGAAGACTTCATTAGGTTGATCTGAAGCAGGTGACAAAGGAGAAGAGGAATTAGGAACAACAGTAGAAGGTCTTGAAACAGAATGAGGGAATGCAAGAGGAGAGGACAGACTCTCAACAGCTGTGTGAGGTTGGGGTGTAGAAGATACAGAAGACCTAGAACAAGATGGCATAGGTACAGTTATAGGGATGCTTATGTCATCAAAACTAGTTAAAGGAACATGAAATTGAGAGGAAGACTCACAGGAAGGACTGGGAGTCTTGACTAACTCAGAATAAGGAAATTTAGTTTCTACAAACTTGACATGCCTTGAAGTATACACCTTGGTTGTACAAGGATCATAGCATCTATACCCTTTGGTATTATGACAATATCCTAGGAAAACACAAGGTGTAGATTTGGGAGACAGTTTATGTGCAGCATAGGGCTTTAGCCATGGATAGCAACTACAACCAAAAGGTTTGAGAAACATGTAGTTAGGAGTAGAATGAAACAAGAGAACATAAGGAATTTGGAACTGAAGACCAGTATGAGGCATTCTATTAATAAGATATACAGCAGTTGTTAAGGCCTCAAGCCAGAAGGAGGTTGGTAAATTAGCTTGAAGAAGAAGTGTGATAGTAGTTTCAATCAAGTGTCAATGTTTCCTTTCTGCTCTACCATTTTGCTCAGGAGTATGAGGACAAGAGGTTTGATGGATCACTCCGGTAGTCAAGAATAAGTGAAGAAGAAAATGATTAATGAACTCACCCCCATTATCACTCCTAATAGTTTGAATTGATGTATGAAACTAATTTTGAACATAGGCTTTAAACTGTGCAATAACAGTTTTGACTTCTGATTTATAATGAAGAGGGAACAACCAGGTAAATCTAGTAAAATCATCGACAACAAGAAAATAATATCTATAACCTCTATGTGAAGGGATGGGGGAAGGACCCCATACATCCATATGCACTAATTGAAAAGGAGCAGTAGAAACATGTTCTGAATTAGAAAACGGAAGCTTATGACTTTTAGCCATGTTACAACATTTGCAAGTGACTAATTGTGGATTTTGAACAGGTAAACCATGTTGTTTTATTAAAGAAAGAAACAAGGGATGACTTGGATGTCCAAGTCTTTGATGCCAAAGCATAGCAGAAGAGGAAGAAGTGCTTACAAGAGCATCAGAAAACAACACTTCAGACTTAGAATCAGTAGAGCTCAGAATGGGATACAAGCCCTGATGACAAGGGCCCTTGTACAAGATCTTGTGAGAAGTTTTGTCCTGAATTTCAAGACCAAAGGAATCAAAGATGAGAATACAATTATTATCTTTGGCAAATTGATAGACAGAAATCAGATTATGTGTAATTTGAGGAGTGTGAAGAACATGAGATAAAAGGAAGGGACCTGAAGGTGTTGGTAAGAGTCCTTGACCAGTGTGAGAAACCTGCAGATTTGTACCATTTGCCACACGAACACCTTCAGTGATAGCAGCAGGTTGAGGATTGAGAACATGCTGAAGGTTATTGGTGATGTGACTGGTAGCTCCACTGTCAAAATACCATGGTTGAGCTTGTGGAGTAGTGAGAGAAGCCTGAAAATGCGTAGGGGGAGGCATGGAAGAAGAAGTTCCCATATGTACAACAGTGGATGGAAGAGGAGCATATTGAGAAGATCCATGAGTAGTGCTAGATGAAGGAGATAGTTTCAGAGCAGAAAAATCATTTGTCGTGGTAGCAAAATGAGCTTAGGCAGAGCCAGTGGACGGAGACATAGGCATAGGATTTGATGAAGATGAAACCTGAGGCCCTCTCTGAGATGGTTGAAACATTGGAATTCCTGAAGTGTTACCCCACTGACCAGAAGTATTAGCTCCTCCCCATTGAACAGGAGATGGCATTTGGGAAAAATAGTTCAACTGTGGAGACCGATAATGACACCAATTAGTAGAGTGATTACTGCGACCACAAATCTCACGAGGCAGTCGAGGGCCTCTGCCTCGTCCTCTTGAAAAACCCCTAAAATAGCCTAAGTGTTGAGATCCAAACTGTTGTGGCATAAACTGTGTTCCAAACTGTGGTGATACCAAGTGTGAACCACCAAACTGTTGTGCACCAAACTGAGGGTACATACAAGGATTCTGATAGCCAAACATGTGTGGCTGACTAAACGGCATAGACGGAGATGATGATCCTGAGTGAGAGGAAATACCATACGACATAGGAATTGGAGCAGCAAAAAACGGAGAAGAATCGGCCCTATTATTGGTAGGGAAAGAACTTTGACGTAACTGTTGATCATGTGTGGCAACCAAAACTGAAGTATTTTGAACCTCGGCATCGGAAGACGAGTCCTGAATTAACTGAATATCCTCACTCTTGAGCATGGTAACCACTTCATCAAAAGAAAGACGATAGCCCCTAGTGCGTACGGCACGAACAACAGTTTTGAGACCATTAAAGGCTTTAGGCAGCCCATGTAGGGTTCTGAATACAAGTTCATCATCCTCAATAGGACTGCCGGCCGCAACCAATTTTTGAGCCAATTCTTTGATCTTGTCAATGTACGAATCTATTGAAGCAGTTTTTGACAAATTATATAACTGATCTTTAAGCTCTTGCACATGTGTTTCAGACAACGAATTATAACGATTGGACAAAGAGATCCATATCTGATGTGCAGAACGAAGCCCTAAAACGTACGGCAGTGTGATTTGTGATAGGGAAGCAGTTAAACATGATTTTAATTGAGAATCAATCAATCGCCATAAAGAATAAGCTGGATTCAAGACCAAATCACCTTGAGTGTCACGAATTTGAGTAGGCGGTGGTTCGATCGATCCATCGAGATAGCCATAAAAGCCATTGGCCTCCATTACACTTTCAATTTGAATACGCCAGAGGAGATAATTGGAGGCATCCAACTTGATGTTGACAAGAGAGTGAAAATTGGAGACGAGAAAAGCTAAAGCCGGCGGTAGAGTTACGATTGCCGTGGTTGATGGTGCCGCTTCGGTTGTCATGGCGAGATCGAACAAAGATTGACAGGATCTTCAGACGCTAGTCATGAAGCTCTGATACCATAAGGAAAAACCCCAAATCAAAAACACATACTCAAGAGAGAGAGAGAGAGAGAGTGAATCTCGTGAATCATTTTATTTCCCTGTTCTTCTCAAATAACAGATACAAGATATATACCCCCCAGGGGTTCAGTTGAACAGAAACCTTAGGAAACAGAGTTTAAGCTCACCGACTCAACTAAGCATTTCCTAACCACTTTCTTAACAAACTAACAAACTATTGACCTTAATGCCCCTGCATAATACATTGGTGCATCAAATAGTTTGAATAGGATTTGTTTCATTTCAGGTTGTATTCCGCCTAAGCTGGAACTTCTCATGTGATCCTTTCGGAAAAAAAAGAAGAGAAAATGTCTTTGAATTCTCAAAATTATGAGCTTAATTGATTGTGATCCAAACTTTGCCTTTAAGCATCTTTTCAAGCCCGATTGCGTGGCTAAAGAATACAACAATGTTAGCGACACCGATGGAGGCGCACATATCTGAACACACACATATTTGAAATCGTCCCATGCCCGCAAATTTTATATGAGAAATGTGGAGCTCCCGCACATTAAATGGTTCTGGATACATTCGTGTCCTAATTTTTGCCGTTCCGTTGGCATCCATAATATTTTTGGTGTTGGGAAAAATATGACATGATCAAATAATTCTAGATACGAATTCCAGTACAAAACGATTAATTGAATACAGATTACAAATTAAATAACTAGAATACATAATGAACTGAAAATATAAACCCAACTAAGCTCTATAAACAATCTCTTTAACACAAATTCACTACCTCACCGACGGGAGTTGGAAGTTGACTAGCGTTTCTCTCCAAGGAAGAACGGTTAGACTACAACCGTCAGAACACCACCGAAGGAAGTCATGGCGAACTAACTAACGTCTACGTCTCTCTCACACAATAACATTTTCAGAATGTTGCTATGAGGAACTTGTGAACTGGTGGGCAACACAAAACGGGAATGATCAATTTATTGTTGGAAAATTTTCAGAATTTGTGAATGAAATTGGGGCATTCGGAGAGTCCCCATATGTGGTTTATGACAGAAATCGTATGTGAATTCATTTCATGAGTTTTCCCCTATTCATGGCTGTGTATTCTTTTTTGTCAAAAGGCTGTGTATTCAAGGCCTGAATTCATTGTGTGGCAGCAACTCAATGCTCACCCCTTGTGTATATGTTGGGTATCCCGTTTTCCATTTCTACATCAGTTCCATGAAATACACAAAGCTCCATTCCAAAATTGTTCTTGTGTGAGAGAGAGGCAGTACTTCGCCAAGGCATCCATCGGTGGTGTTCTGACGATTGTGGACTAGCCATTCTATCCTGAGAGATAGATACCAGTCAACCTCACCCATCAGTGAGGCAGTGAATCTCTTTTAAGGAGGCAGTTTACAAAGCTTGGATTTGTTTATGTATCGGATTTCATCACATTTGATTTCTGTTTCTGTATTCTGGATTCTTGCCGATCGTATTTTTCCCAACATTTACTGCAAAGATGGGACCTTATATGATGCAGAATGAACCATGAATTCGTGAAACTCCAGAATTGATTTCTTCCAATAACTCTAGGAACTACATGGGTAATAAACGTGCAAAACTGTACTTGGCCTTTGAGTTCCGCTGTCCAGACACAATGAACCTATGAGGAATCTTTCTGTTGCCTTGAGAGACCTTCCGAATTTCAAAAGTTAATTCAATAATATTTCCAACATTTGCAGAACATAAGCATTTCTTCTCGACCCTCATTATGGCCAATGGAAACAAAACAAAGAAGATCAAGAAAAATAGATTAAAGTGATTTGAACTTCTCACAGTTGCAATTTTAATGGTGTGATAATGATAATGGAGAGAAACAGAGTATGGTTATTAATTCCAAAATTGTAAGTAGCATATTTATAAGAAGTTTGAATTAGGTGAGAGATTTCTTTTTTAGGAGTATTATTTTGGGGTACTTCGGAATATTTGGTGAGAGATTTCTTGAACACCTCTCTCTCTCTCTCTCTCTCTCTCTCTCTCTCTCTCT
>BPLS01024721.1:0-40715 GCA_019656275.1 Rhododendron kiyosumense | reverse complement strand
GTTTCGTTACAAATAACTCTTCATTCAACTTTGTTTTAAGTGTCTGACTGTGAGTCAATAAACGACGAATTTCGGTCATATTATTACGGATAGAAAAAAATGCTAGGGGTAAATTCAGAAATAAATATATTCGGAGCTATTTAATGTATATAAGTCTTATTTTATCATTATCACTTATATATATATATATATATATATATATATAAAAGTTGGAATTTAAGTGTATCAAAGAATTTTGAATACATTTATGTCGGAACATCTATATAATATGAAACAACGTTTTTGGAATTTTCTATATATAATTTGAAGAATATATATATACGGGAGCGTTCTGGAGACTCCATCTCAACCATTGAACAAATGGCTGAGATTAAAAGTTTTCAAAGAATTATTCCTGGCAGCGAATAAGGCTCCGTTCCGGAAACCAAATAAGAACTTATTTTTTGTGTAGTAAGAAGGATGGTGCTTATTTTGGAAGAATTTGTATAGGCACCAACCGGCCGGGGAGGAAAATCGTACCGGCTGCCGCGTCAGGCGGTCTCCGGCCACCGGACGGCCGATCCGAGCAGTCCAAAAATTCTATAAAAAAAAAAACGAGGGGACCTATGCAAGAATCAATGGCATCCGAGGTGTGTAGGTGCTTGATCCAAGCACCCATTTTCCGTGTAGGGTGCTTGATCATATATACACAGAAAAGAGGTGCTCGGATCAAGAGCCCTACACACCTCGGATGCCGTTGATTCCCGCGTTAGCCCCCTCGGTTTTTTTTTTTTTTGAATTTTTGGACGGCTCGGATCGGCCGTCCGATGGCCGGAGACAGCCCGGCGCGGCCGCCGGTACGATTTACCTCCGCCGGCACTCATTATCATAGCAACAGTCGTATTTTTTGCATAAGGCAACTTCAAGCTCAAAAATCATGTGTTTACGCAAATAATTTTCCTACCACTATGAATCTTGTTTGATAGATCTCATTGAGATTTTTAATACGGTGCAAAAAAAATTTGAATTTTTTTTTTCATTTACATTATTTTTTAGTTTAAAAATGTGAAAGGAATTTTTTGTTTCAGTTTTATGGAATGATCCTTCTTATTTTTGAATGAAAAGTGGTAAAATAAGTACTTATTTTTTAAGAAGGTTTCCGGAACGGAGCCTAATTACTCCTGGCCGCAAAAATTTATTTTTAGCCGTGTAGAATTACTATTGGCCGCGATGGCTGCAAAGAATTACTTTTGGCCGCTTAGAATTACTTTTGGATGCAAAAAATTACTCGCCCGCAAAGAATTACTCTTGGCCGCGAATAATAATTCATGGTTTCGCAATTATTTGCGGCCAAGAGTAATTATAAGCGGCCCAAAGCAATTATAAGCGGTAATGAGTAATTTTAAGCGGCCCAAATTGGAATCTGTTACTAACACGTTCCGAATAAGATTTGGTGATTTGTGCGTCACTTCCACGCCCATACTCCATCATTGAACACTCATTTGTTTATGCGCATGAGAGAGAGAGAGAGAGAGAGAGAGAGAGAGAGAGAGAGAGAGGTTAATAAAATGGACCCAACAACTTGCATTAGCATATACTGAGACACCCAACTCTAATGGCAGCGCTACATACTCTCCTCGCCTTCCTCTTCTTCTCCTTCGTCGTCCTCAACCACTCCGGCGGGTTCGTTAATGCCCAGGCATTGATCCCGCCTGCGAGATTCGATGGGTTCGTGTACAAAAACCGCCTTTCCACCGACATGGACTCGATCATCATCGAGGCATTCTTGGACCCCGTTTGTCCTGATAGTAGAGACTCTTGGCCTCCTTTGAAGCGAGCCGTAGATTACTATGGCTCTCATGTCTCCCTCGTCGTTCACCCCTTCGCTTTGCCGTGAGTAATTTCATCTCCTTCATTTGAGTCAGAATTTTCACTCTTTTCATTTGGTAAGAGAGAGAATTATAGGATTGAACCATTTTATGGACTTCAGTGTATACAATATCAGTCATCAAGCCAATCGGGTGTCTTGACATCATTTCGTTGTACTCCAGACGTCTTTGTCTAAGCAGTGCTATATAAACATACTGTCCCAATGCACATGGTCTCACCCCAAATTCCCAATACACATGTGATTCCATTTACATCGAACAGCTCTGGACAACTATGTCCAAAGCATTTTCCGTCTAATTGTTGGTATTCCAATTTTTTACGGGATGTTCATCAAATTCATGTTCTCTTAGAAATCTCACTTTCAAGAATGTTTTTAGTGATTTATGAGGGTCTTACAAAAGTTAAATATTTTTAGGTTACAATTTTTTAAAACATTCTTGTTAGACAAGTCAAAGTGAAAGTGAAAGTGAAACAGGGGACTCAAGTTGAAGGACGTATGGAGTAAATTTTAGTGATTTTTTTTCTGACTCATTAATGGGTTTCTAAATATTTTTAGCGTGAATTTGGTTTCTCTGCAGTCTGTTGTTAGATTGCAAAGGCGTCTAAAAGTATTTCTAAAGGTTCAGATTTAAAAACCTTCTTCCACCTTCTTTTTTTTTTTTTGCAAAACAATTATGTACGTGACTTATTTTATTGACTTGTTAATGATTTCCCTACCACTATACCTTAAGAAAAAACAAGTGAAAATTTGTGTTTTTTTTTTCCAACTTCGCTAGTGGCGGAAAGTAACGAACACTTACCGATCGAAGAAGATTTGGTGATCTCTGCGTTAATTCCACGCCCATAATCCATCATTGATCACTCATATGTTTATGCGAATGAGAGAGAGAGAGAGAGACAGAGAGAGAGAGAGAGTTAGGTAGGTACTAGGTAGGTAGGTTAATAAAATGAACCCAACAACTTGCATTAGCATAAACCGATCGAGACACCCAGCTCTAATGGCAGCGCTACATACTCTCCTCACCTTCATCTTCTTCTCTGTCGTCATCCTCGATCACTCCGGCAGGTTCGTTAATGCTCAGGCATTGATCCCGCCGGCGAGATTCGATGGGTTCATGTACAAAAACCGCCTTTCCACCGGCATGGACTCGATAATCATCGAGGCTTTCTTGGACCCGGTTTGTCCTGATAGTAGAGACTCCTGGCCTCCTTCGAAGCGAGCCGTAGATTACTATGGCTCTCGTGTCTCCCTAGTCGTTCACCCCTTCGCTTTGCCGTGAGTAATTTCATCCCCTTCATTTGAGTCGGAATTTTCACTCTTTTCATTTGGTAAGAGAGATAATTATAGGATTGAACCATTCTATTGATTTCAGTGCGTACAATATCAGTCACCAAGCTAATCGGATGGCTTGACATTATTTCGTTGTACTCCAGACGTCTTTGCTTGAGCAGTGCTACAGAAACAGACCGTCCCAATGCACATGGTCTCACCCGAATCCCCGATGCACATGTGATCCAAAGCATTTTTCCGTCAAATTATTGGCATTCCAATTTTTTATGGAACGTTCAACAAATGCATGTTATCTTAGAAATCTCACTTTCAAGAATGTTTTTAAGGATTTATGAGGGTCTTTCGAAAATTCGAATATTTTTTTGCATGAATTTTTGAAAAACCGACTTAGACATGACAAAATGAAACAGGGGACTCATGTTAAAGAACGTATGGAGTAAATTTAGTGACTTTTTTTCTGGCTCATTGATGGGTTTCTAAAGATTTTCAGCGTATGATCATTGGAGCATTGATGACACTCATTCAAGGACCATCTCCAGTCATCTATCTCTTAATGCATGCACAAGTTAAGATTCTTAATTAGCTGAAAAGCCAGAGAGAGTGAGAGAGAGAGAGAGAGTCCTGATCCTTTAGGCAGCGTTTGGATGTGGAAATATAAGAAGCTAATGTTGTCAAGAAGTTAAATTTGATTTCTTTGGTTTCCCTATCACTTTAATTTCCTTTTACTAGGAAAATACATTCATTTAGAGAAGTGCTACAATACGCGCCTCATTTTTGGTGTTCACCCTTTAAAATGTAGAATTCATGATAACATCAATCTCGAACCCATAACTTTTGTGTAGATAGTAGTACTTACATTTGCACTTAACTTAAGAAAATCAACCTTGAATTGATGACACTTATATGTAATGATTTTTGGTCCTCATGTGATGAACTTCTATGCCAATGTTGGGAATATCTGTTGAAATATTATTACCTTAAAAGTGATTTAAGAGGATGCATACGATACACACCCAACTATACGTATTTTAGCGTTTCCCAGTTACCATTACTTCATGCGGATTCACAATAGTGTAACGACCTTCCGTGGATTGATAAACGAACCAGGTTACTTCAAGTTGCTTCCTGTATCCTAAGGAGTTCATTTTATCTTATTAGTGCCTTGACTGATTCAAGTAGGAAAAATTCTACACTTTTTCCTTGTCCTAGTTTGATAGTCAACTTGGATTTTTCTAGCTTGGCTTCTAATGTATAGCTGAAATAGGTTTCAATTTTAGTAGGTTTAGTAAATCACATAATGAGCGAATGAGTGTTTTGCTTTTATACATAGTATCGTTACGTGAATTGGTAACTGACAAGTTGTGGATATCGCAGTTACCACGACAATGCTTTCGTTTCTTCTCGTGCTTTGCATATTGCGAATAAGGTCAACGCTTCTGCCACATACGACTTGCTAGAGTTGTTCTTTAAGCGCCAGGTAAGAACGATAACCCTCGATTCATAGTAGTGAAATCTTCAATTCAGGTCGATCGTAAATTTGAAAACTCCTCCCCTGCTTAATTTGTGGGCCGGTTTGCTGCCACAAAGGCGGTTTAACCCTGGCTTTGAACTGTTCTATTGTTATGTTTTCATTTTATTTGACAAAGTGTTTTGAATTCGATGCTATTGTTTTGGCAATTAGTCGTCGGATTACCCCTTTGATCTTTAGGAGTTCTCTCGACCCTGCAACTGGATTTTGTGAGCCGTACTCTTTGGCTTTCTGTTCTTTCCTTTTTGGTGTTCGTAATATGCCTTTCCTGCTTGTTTTCCCCATTACTTCATTTGCATTGGAATATGTTTTCGGGCTAAACTCTGGATTATTAAATAGGAGGAGTTCTACAGCCAAGCAACCTTCAACATGTCCAGGGCAAAAATTGTAAGTCAAATCGTGAACTTGGCGACCACAGCAGTCGGTAACTCCTACCAATCTGCAGTTGCATCCGGCTTTACTGACAGGAAAACTGATCTCATGACAAGGGTCTCGTTCAAGGTAAGAATCAAATATTGCTACAGTCCATTATAATCGATGCAAGTTGGGATTGCCTCTCTATCTTCCTTTCAGAATATTTTTGTCGGTTGCCTCAATCACCTTTCTGTCAAGCAACTCTCTAGCTCTCTGATTGATATTGTTCAATTGTTTTTCGCGGTTTTGTGCATGCAGTATGGTTGTTCAAGAGGGGTGTTTGGAGCGCCTTTTTTCTTCGTGAATGGATTTGCATTACCTGATGGTGATTCGATTATGAACTATGCTAAATGGAGGAGCATCATTGATCCATTACTAAAAGAACAAGCCATGGGATGAGGGGGAGGAGCTGCTACATTTCTTATGAAACTCTTTTCGGTTGGTTGTATTTGCGCTAAGCCGCTAAGAACAAAATAAAGGAGCTGTAATCGATGCGATTTTTTTTTTTAAACGACTCCTATTGAATCGAGCAGCTAGCTGTATCAAAAGAATGAATCTTCGTATGAGGAACTTTGGTGTTGAAGCCTGTTGTTTCAGAGCGAGGCAAGGCGGAGCTCGCTGCAGAATGGGAATGTGGCCTGATTTGTATCGGGAATGAACTGAAACTTGAAGGGAAAGCAAAATTTACGAAGTATCAGTTCCCTGACATGAGGAGGAAAAAGGGAAAAACGAAATTAAGAGAGGAAAAAGGGAAAGCAAAATTTACGAAATATCAGTTCCATGACATGAGGAGGCTTATAGGATGGTAAAACCAATGTTCTGAATACTGTATCGGCCAGTGTACCAGTTTTTCTACTGGTACGGTACGTACTGGTACTGGTCAAATACCGGGTACCGTTTCGGATTCATCACTATTAGTGTTATTTTCCAACTTAAAAAAATTTATAGTATAATATACACTTTTTTTAAATAAAAAAAATAAAAAATCAGGTATTTGCCCGGTACCGTCCGGTATTGACCGGTGTTGTCTGGTACTTGAAGAAAATACCGGCCAGTACGGAACGGTATTGATAACATTGGGTAAAACACGGCTTTAGTTTTTTTTTTTTTTTCATTTGTTAAACCTAATCTATTATATTCTAGTGAACTGAGGGAGGGGATGGAGGCTTTAGTAAGTGAGTGCCGCACTGTCTACTACTCCCTCCGTCCCAAATTGATTGTCCGGTCCGCAAAACGGAGTGTTAAAAATAATGCAATTTTTGCAAGAAAAAATTAAAAGTTTTTCAACAACTTACTAGATATCAATGAAAATTTTAATTTGTGAAAAAAGTTTGAATTTTTTCTTGAAAAAATTGCATTATTTTTAACACTCCGTTTTGCGGACGGGACAATCAATTTGGGACGGAGGGAGTATCATTCTACATTCTGCATCAAGTTTATAAAATGCGTACACACTTAATTTTACTCAAAAAGCACAATAAACCAAGGGGAATAGAATCGTTTGTGTATTTTTCTTTCTTTCTTTTTTAATAAAATAAAAAATAAATTTCTTTCTTTTAATAAAATAAAAAATAAATATATCCCCGGATGCTGTTCACCATACCATATTTTCACCCTCCATGTGTCTTTCACATTGCATAAACCATAACACCAAGCGGTTGGCCTGGGGTCGACGGAGACTTGTGCACAATGTGCAGTTTGCTCCTTCCGAAATTCTTAGGTTCGAAACTTTTTGGGTGCAATCAATTCGTTTGAGAACAATTTATACGGGGCGATTGCTTCGGCTTTAATTAGGCTCCTTACAAGTGGATGATGGGATTGGGCTACCAAAATTAGTTGAAATGTACAGAAGCTAGTCTGAACACCTGAGTTATTGAAAACAAAAGGGGAAAATGACGGCCAATGACGTGTTTTGATAATTAATACCCGTCAAGGATATTTTGTTCATTAACAAATGTTTTTAGCATGTCTTTAAAAAATATTAATTATCAAAATATGTCATGAACCGTCATTTTCCCAAACAAAAGTTACATAAACCATGTGTGGATGTAAAATTCACCATTATTCCAAATTCCAAAAACAACAGTACTCGTCGCATGGGAAAGCCTACTATTCTTCTTTGGGTTTGGAAGAAGCCCACTGTTCCAAACACTTCTTAAATGAAGCAAGCCGGCCCACCACTCGGCCCTACTGTTTTCTAACGGCCTCAAACCGGGTATAACTGTTTAGGGCAGTTTCGAAACCCGGTCCTATAAATCCTCCACACTTCTCAGTACAGCGGTTAGGGCAAGATACCAAGCAGAATACAACAGGGCTTTTCTTCCTAGAGCACCCACAAAAAGTCTATCTTTATTCGAACAAGGTAACTAACTTCACTAACCAGATCCAAAAATCTTCTTCTGCTCACCAGTAGAAACCCTAGTTTTGCCTTTATTTCATCTTTATCTCGTTTTTTTTTCCTTTTGTTTTTGTGTTACGGTATGTATTATACAGGTTTTGTAACATGTGGCGTTAGTTGCATTGAATTGTTCTTCTCATTGCTTCTTGTTGTTGTTTTTCAAGCCGTAGTTATAAACGAACAAAAGGGGCTCTAGTTTTCGTAATATCTCGTTTTGTTGCTTTTGTTATGGTGTTATGGTTTATATTGTAGTTGTAATGGCGTTCGTGTTGTTAAACTGCTCGTTTTTATTGTTACGTTTGTTTAGGGTTAGAAGATGGATCGGTACCAGAGGGTTGAGAAGCCGAGAGCGGAGACGCCGATAGACGAGAATGAGATTCGCATTACGAGTCAGGGGCGGATGCGGAGCTATATAACATATGCTATGACTCTGCTTCAGGTTTTCGTTCAATTCTCTTGCTATGCTTGATTAGGTTTTGCTAACTGTGTGTCTAATTGCTGTTCATTCTGGTAAATTTTTGTCCTTCTCTGATAGTTGAGTGTTTTCAATTTTCCTGTTTTCGAAAGCATGATTGCAACTTTGGCTGGGGGGGTTGTTCGGCAGGGTAATTTCGGATTTTTTTTTAATATATTTATTTTGGAATTCTGAGTTTGGGACGAAATTGTAGAATCTCTTTTGTGCAAATCACCCAAACACTGGTTGATTCTTAGTTGATACTCTATGCAGTTTTTTCTGATATAAAGTGGAGTAGTACTTGCTTCAGAAGCTACTTGCAAGGTTTAATGTGTGTAGACTAGGGGTGAGCACGGGTCGGGTCGGTTTGACCCTCACCCAAACTCATCAGTTGGAATATTTTGGAATTGAATCCGACCGAGTGAACAAGCAAAACTGTCCAACAAAAGCATTTTGAATGTATGGTCAGCTAGTCGGGTTGGCTCATGGCTGGCAGAGATTTTTGTATTGAGTGCATGAATAAAGTTCAGTGGATCAGATCGAGAAGAAGAGATTGGAAACCCCAAGTTTGGATGCAGGTTTACAACACACAAGAACCCCTTGTGTAAACACTTGAAAAGTTCAATAATCATGCAGAAAAGAAGGATTTAAGGACTACAATCTCAGAAAAATATCAGAAATTTATATATCATGAATTGAATTAACTTACAGGGGTTTGTCTCTAAAATCATATGTTGACTACAAAGAGAGAAAGACAGAGAAACTCCATGAGGGAGAGAGAATGAGAGACAGAGTATTGCAAGGCGATGGCGGTGGCTGGTGGGTCGATGTGGTGATAGGCGGAATAGGGTCTAAGCTTCATAACCATATCCTAGAGTCTCCATCCAAAACTGTCGGCACACATCTGGTGAAGAAAAGGGTTTTTAAACATAGGGTTTGTTTATATATATATATTTTCATATATATGGTCGGGTCGGTTTGGACTGGTATTGGCTTGGGACCCGACCCGACCCGAGAAACAAGTTCCTTTTCTTCTGAAAATGGCAACCTGTAACTGACTCGCATGCCAGTTTGAACCTGTCCAAAATGGGTTGGGTTGGTCGGTTCTGTGCTCTCCCGTAGTCTAGACAGATGTCTCACACCAAAGCATAGGATGTGGGGGATATGCATTGAAAAGTTGAAAGGTGAACTCTTCTTGCACGTTGACATTCCATTTCTGTGTGTTTGGTAGTGTAGGGTTTTTGTACTACTTAGGGATGTCATTGAAGTTAAAGAATAGTTGAGAAGACAAAATTCTATGCACTTGAGAAGCTTAAAAGTTAAAACAAGTCTATGACAAAATATGAATGGATGCAACTTTAATCAGCTGGGGCTAGTAGCTTAGTTCTACCTTACCTAAAGCACCAAAGGGTTGAGTCTTTGCCAGAGGCGAGATCCCCTTTTATGGCTACGTCCTCCAGTGTACCAAGAAAGGGAGAATAAATGGATGCAACTTTTGAATGATAAATGGTATGGTGGCATCATGTTTGTATGAAGTTTTCCTTTGATTTTCGAGTTGTCCAAATTAAATGTTACTCCTGTGTGATTGTAGTTTACCTGTCGTGCTTGGTGATTTTTCATGCTATAGGCTGTAATGTGCCATTAGGTATTAATATATCATTAACCATGCTGGCAGTGGAGTTTTAGGTTTAAAAGAAATGTTTAGTTTGGGGTAAATGCTGTTAATGACTCCTGGAGAATAATAAATGTGGACCTGTGTTCAAATTATGGCCGGTATTTGTTTTTCTGGGAATCCATATGCTAGCCCAAATACATGGGATTTGGGGGTTGGCTTATTTAATCAGTCAGTGCTACTTTTGGAAACACGACAGGGAGATGGTGGGTCAGTACTAAATGCTTTGTAGTGTTTCATTAGTACCGGGATGAATGTGTGCTTCATCTTTACTTTTTGTCCATTAATGCGCAAGATCCCTTACTGTTTCGAGGACAGATAACAAAGGTAGGATGCTAAATTTTGGTGTACCTGATGTCTTTTGTTTTTCTTCTTGTGTGTTTCTATGCTTTCTAGGAAAAAGGTTCAACGGAGATTGTGTTCAAGGCGATGGGCAGAGCTATCAATAAAACTGTTACAATTGTGGAGTTAATCAAGGTTTCTTTTGTCACGCTTTTTCCATCTCTTTGTTTACCCTTCTATTTAGTGCTTCCATGCAATGCTTATGTGGTAATAGATTGGTTTTGCAATGATTAATCATATGCTTTCAATGCTAAATGTAATGCAGAGGAGGATTGTTGGTCTTCATCAAATTACATCAATTGCATCCATTGATATCACTGATACATGGGAGCCCCTAGAAGAAGGCCTCCTTCCGTAAGAGTACTCATAACCTTATCTTTGATAAGCAAGTGTTGCTTCTGGTTTTTGAATAAGGCTGTGGTCTCGCCATATAGATTTCCCTATTAAGATAACGAGTTTGTATTTTCGTCCTCTCTCAGTATGGCACTTACATGAATATTTGTTTTGTGTGCAGTCTGGAAACCACCAGGCATGTTTCAATGATTACGATAACCCTCTCAAAGAAGGAGCTGAATACATCCTCTGTTGGGTGAGTTAGTCTATGTCACCTTCTGTTTTGTTTTGTATGTTTCTAGTGCTTTTTCCATCCCAAGGTAGGTTATCTTTTTCTTCTTTTTCGTGATTTACTTGCTTGCCGATATTCCAGTTCCTTGATATGTCATCTTAAATAGGCTCTAGTGGTAATCATCAATAATCCTAGGTCCAGGATTGCACCTATTGGTATTGTTTCACATCTTAGATACAAGAAGGATCACGACCTACTAGATTTTTGGAAAATAAGCTGTCCACTGAAGTCCTTGGGTATGATAGTGACTTCCGATTGTCCTCGTCCAGTGATGTTGAAATTGGGAGGTAATTAGTCTATCTTCAAAACAGTTGGCAGTAAAAAGTTGCACCATAGGATATGTATCCAACAGTTTGGCTTCCCATAAAATGTGTGCACATGTGCTACTTTTTTTCCTTCTATTTTATCTTGGTGTTTGATGTCGAAAAGATTCCATGTTGAATCATGATTGTGAAATTAGCAGATACATTAAACTCATGCATGTGGTACTTGTTGCAGGTACCAGCTTCCAATACCAGCTGACCAGGTCAAGGCATTTGCTGAATTTGATTATGAAGGAGGTGATGTTACTTTATCATCTGTGCCCAGGTTCTGGTCCTTTGGTTTTTGATCGTATGGGAACTTATTCTGGCATCTTTTGTCATACAGAAGGATCGCCTACGGGTCGTGGACGAGGCCGTGGTGGTAGAGGGAGGGGAAGGTCTAGAGCAACTTACGGTATGATTTCATAGGGTTCCATTTACTTATCTGATTTGCACCTTAAGTATTGGCATTAGACTTTTATTTGAGGTGGGATTCCAAATAGCCCATGTCATTTAGCTATTTCCTTTATGTGAAGTGCAATTATTGCGTGTAATACACCGCTCTAAATCAAAAAATACATTTGTTAGAGTGCTATCCCAGCCATACACATGCCCTACATTTTTAGGTTTTGCTGTATCGATGTACCTGGATCGTGCCAGTACCCATACTGGTACTCGTACACATGCTTCTTAGTGCCTAATCAATGCGTAGACCCTTAAATCTGGGCGTTAGGGACCGTCTTGGCCAACTTTTAGAATCGAATGATGAAGACTTGACATGGTAAGCTTAACATTCTTCTACTTTCCTTTCCTTTCCCTACAACTTAACATGGTCTAAGTGAATTTCTGAGAAGTGAGGAAAACTAGATTTGGGAAGGAAATGGAAGGGTTTGTGTAGTCATGTGTCGGGTTGAGACTCTATGAGTCGTAAAAGATTAAAAGATAAGGATTTGGATTTATGTAGAATGCGAGTTCAGGTAGATGGCAATGAGTGGAGTAGGAGATGAGGGAAATAGTTATTGAGGACAGTAGTTGCACTGACTTCACCATAGGTCTTCTGGGATCTAGGTGCAAGACGCAAGATGAAGTGCTAGTGTTGTCAAAAAAATGAGAAAATAACAAAAATAGCATAGACATTATATAAAGTAGATATAAGCAGGAATGAAAGCAAATTATAATTAATATCTGAAATTCTATGATGATAAATCTTAGGAAGTGTCTAGATTCAAAAAGTCATTTTTCATTTCCCCATGTCCACCCGTTCTAGAGCGTTTCATTCTCCAATTGGCAAAGTTGTCAAACTCTAGTATATAAACCTATAAATCATAATTTATATGAATGAGAGGCCCAAAAACAATATCTATGTGTCATGTGAGCAGTATAGACCAAACTAGACCAAGTACCAAACCAGCCCCAAACCATAATCGAAGATCGAAAACTAGGCCCAAAGACCCATTTCTAGTGAGCATTACAAACCAAAACATGAAGTCAAAGGAGAAGAGAGAGAATCAAATAATGATTGGTCAAAAATCGGAAAAGGAGAAAGAGAAGGAGGTGGAGTAATTTACAAATTTGGAGGTGGGGGAAGTGGCCGACTTTTGGTATTGACATGTTTAGCACAAAGTGCTAGCCTCTTTTTTGATTTTCATTGCAATTTGGGAAGGGGCTCGCGCCTTGTACATCCAACCCCAAAACCATAGGCGTGCATGTGTTCCATATGATGTACGCCTTGTCATTATTGTCTTGCCCCACCTTTATCCACAGACAAGCACTGCATCCTAATGTGCCTCACAACTATGGTGGGGGAGGGCTCTAGGATTTAGGAGGGAGCTTGGTCCCTTGCTAAAGTTGGCATGGAATCAACTGTAGAGATTGTATTATGGTTGAGTGCTTTGATGATGGTTCGATTTTAAGAATTTTTCTAGTGTTGACTTATAGTGGAGGAGAACAATCTGTTGGCAAAAATTGTTGGAGGAATTACATCAGGTACGTTGGTGGTGGAGCAATTGTGCCTTACTTTCTCCCCTTGGCAATATTTCCTTGGTCAGATGGCAATGATAAAGTAGGTGGCTGATCAAAAAATAAAATAAAATGATAGAGTAGGTGGTGCACTAGGGCTGTAAATGAATCGAATCGAGCCAAACCCTGTTAAGTTCGGGTATGAGTTCGGCTTGGGCTCGATTCGAGCTTAAACAACTTGGCTCGTTAAAATTTTCCAAGGCTCGGATCCGGCTCGGTTGGATTCGTTAAGGTAATAGTTTGGCTCTAGTTCGGCTCGGGTTCGATTCGAACTTGAACATCTTGGCTCGAGTTTGGCTCGTTAAACTCAAATGAATCGAGCTGAGCCGAATCTAAGCTCGAATTGAGCTCGTCAAGACTCAGGTTTGGTTTGGATCGGCTCAGCTCATTAAACTCAAGCGAACCCAAACTCTTTCATTGATCATATAGAATTTGGGAGAAAAATAAGTATTGAATTATATATACAACCTTAAAATTTTTGACATTTACAAATAGACCCATATTAAATTATTAATTAAATTTAAGTATAGGTTCGCGAACCTAACCGAGCCGAATACCGTTAGGCTCAGGTTCGGCTCATTTACGGAACGAGCCTAAAATTGAGGTTCAAGTTCAATTCGTTTAGCAGACGAATCGAACTCAAACGAGCTCTTGCCGAACCGAGCCTCGAACAGTTCGCGAATGGCTCAGTTCATTTGCAGCCCTATGGTGCACCATGTTTAATTCCAATGATAATTGTGGCTTGTTCCAATGGTACCATGTTTTGGAGCAGGTGGTGCACCATGTTTAATTCCCCATTCCATGTACCGGAATAATCAGAGTTCTAGGTGAAATAATATAAACTTTGAGGATCAAGGATCATCTTATACGGAAAATAGTTGTGCCTTATGGTAATAATTGAATTGATCAAGGTCAATCTACCTCACAGTCCACATCCGATCAAAAAAGAAGAAAGAAAACTCATTGCCCACAGTTCTTTGATGTTGCTTTCTTTTGCTTTTCTGAATCTTAAAGTTGTTTGCATAGTAATCCCCCGTTCCAATTTGTTTGTCTACTTTTTGACTTTATGATTGTCCAAAAATGTTTGTCTATTTTGAAAAGTTAGTGAGTGAAATTTTATGTAATTCCATTTTTGTCCCTTTTTGAATTTAAAAAGTCGAGGGACCTTCCATGGTAGAACTTGGTGAACTGAGCTTACTTTTTCCCAACATTCTGTGGGCCTTGCTTCTCTTATGATTTTTTTTATACTATCTTTTGTTTAGTGGGTGCTTGAGCTAAGAATAGTACACCTTTTGGGCCTAGTAGTTTATGGAAAGTTGAAACTTACATGAGTAATGATTTTGTTCCCTTAAAAAGTTGCTTTCTGAAAAATGGACAAACAAGTTGGGAAGGAGGGAGTACCATTTTGGAACATTGTTTTCACTGGCAATGATGACAAAAAGGCCGGACTTACAGCTGCTTCCAAATGGTTGGTAGTAGATTGACGAGACATTTCCTAAGGTATTTGCTGAGCCAGTTGTTTGATTTGATTTGGACATGTTTGTAGTTTTTGATCTTATTTTGTGTTTTGATGCAATTATTTTCTTGTTGTAGAGCTCATTAAAAGGTTAATGCAAACACTAATCAAGATTTTATTTTAAAAAATAGAATTTTTTTTTTAGGGATACTTTATGATTATTTGTTCTATCATTTTGTAAAAAATATTAATTAGGCTCCATTCCGGAAACCTTCTTAAAAAATAAGTACTTATTTTGCCACTTCTCATTCAAAAATAAGAAGGGTCATTCCACAAAACTCATAACAAAAAGTTTCTTTCAAATTTTCAAACTAAAAAATAATGTAAATGAAAAAAAAATTTAAAATTTTTTTTGGTACCGTATTAAAGATCTCAATGAGATCTATCAAATAAGATCCATAGTGCTAGGAAAATTATTTGCGTAAACACATGATTTTTGAGTTTGAAGTTGCCTTATACAAAAAATAAGACTGTTGCTATGATAATGGGTGCCGGCAGAGGTAAATCGTACCGGCGGCCGCGCCGGGCCGTCTCTAGCCATCGGATGGCCGATCCGAGCCGTCCAAAAATTCGGGAAAAAAAAACCGAGGGGGCTTACGCGAGAATCAACGGCATCCGAGGTGTGTAGGGTGCTTGATCCGAGCACCTCTTTTCCGTGTATATATGATCAAGCACCCTACACGGAAAATGGGTGCTCGGATCAAGCACCATACACACCTCGGATGCCGTTGATTTTCGCGAGGGCCCCCTCGTTTTTTTTTTATAGAATTTTTGGACGGCTCGGATTGGCCGTTCAGTGGCCGGAGACTGCCCGACGCGGCCGGCCGTACGATTTTCCTCCCCGGCCGGTTGGTACCTATACAAATTCTTCCAAAATAAGTACCAACCTTCTTATTTTCTGGAATAAGCCTTCTTATTACACAAAAAATAAGTTCTTATTTGGTTTCTGGAACGGAGCTTTAATATGTTAAAAAATTCAATATAGTTCATATCCCCGTATTCGTATTCTAAAATGGATCCATTATCCATATCCACGTATTCCCAATTTTTATGTTAGGTATCGGGTGCCTAGATATACTCCTGCTCCCGATACTTGCACCCAATTCCTTGTAACATAGAACTGTAGAAGTATTCAAGCCTCGGCATAGAGTATTGAATAGAATAAAAAGCCAAAAGCTTTAGCAAATATACAGCCCCAAGTTAGCCCAATTACCTAAGAAACTAAGAGAGGGTAACAATGGGCCAATGGCTAATAAAGACTTTGAATAATTTGTTTTAGCTGAACCCGATAAATTAGTAATAGATACATAATCGTATGCATACCAACGTTGTACACACACACACAAAGAGTTGATACCAGATTACCTGGCAATTGAAGTTGATACGACACAAAAACATGGGTGACTTGAGTGCAACATCAAAATAAAAAACAAGTATTTACTAATTTGTGTGATTTGGCTTTGAGGCTTAGTCAAACAGAGATTTTGCTTAATATCATTTTAGTCCTGTCCCATTGAAAATAGGCTTGACACATCCTGTGTCGTGTCGACGCAGGTTCTTTACCAAATATGGGGGATCCATATATGATGTAACACAAACAATTGGCTATATTTAGGAAAGGGAATTGTTCGAATGTACCTTCAATCTGTACACTTTCTTTTTCACTGGCTATGATGACAAAAAGGCCGGACTTACAGTTGCTTCCTAATGGTTGGTAGTAGGTTGATGAAACATCCCCTAAGGTACTTGCTGAGCCAGTTGTGTGGTTTGGATGTGCGTTTATGGGCGCTGATCTTGTGTTCTAATAAAATTATTTGTTCTCGTTAACTGTAGAGCAAAGAATATAACCTATTCTTGTTAACTGCTCTCTCTCTCACCTAGTTAAGCTTATCCTTCGGGGAAATTTTGTTTGCACCTTTCTTAATACGCACACCAAACATATCAATTTACCTTTTTCTCCCTTTTCTGCTTAGTACCTGCTCCCACCACCACAACCACCACCAAACTATCTTCCTTTCAAGGGAAAGGAGACTTGGAAGGCAATTCTGATGGATGCTGAATACTTTCTTTTCGTTTTTTTTTTTCTCTTTGTTTCTTTCTCGGTCTTGGGGACTGGGGTACAGCTGTATGCTGTTTAAAAAAAAGGTACAAGTGTGCACAAAATATCTAAATGGGCTGGCCCATTAATATCTAAATAGTTTTATGTAATATCAGCCCTTCCTAGTTCCGTAATGTGTTTTAAATGGGCTGGCCCAATAATATAAATTTATCTGCGCTACTCCATATTTTATTTTTTTAATGTACTTTATATATAATCCATCTCAACGTAAAAATATATTTTATTAGATGTTTCTCTCGCGTATCCCCGTACCTATGTCCAAATTTGGATACATATCCACAAATCCTCTATTTTCAAACTTGTGGTGTCTGACCCTTGGAAATACATCTGTATCTGATTCACGTACCCACGTCCATGTAACATAGCCCATCCTCACTGGTAACCACCATAGCTACTCGGCACCACCACACACCAACCCTTTTCCTCATTATGCGAAAACCCCATTAGAAAAAACCCATTTACAACACCAATCGAAACCCTTGTAAAATCCGAAAAATAAGAGAAAGTTAGAATCAACCTTTTTTGAAAATTGCAATTCCCGATCAGAAAACAACGTCCGAGTGAAATATAAATGTTCGAAGCAATATCTCTCAACAAAGTGAACTTGTTTGGACAAGAACAACAGAACGTTATACCATCGTTCGAATTTTGGATGCATAACAAGTTGTCAAACAAATTCAATTTTTGTTGGCCAAACTTGGGTAATTTTTTTGGTTCTCATGAAGAAAACCATACAGTTAAATATTGGTTTCATGTTTGTTGGCTTGATCAATGTCTGGTTGCTCACCATAGAAGTTCATTTTGTGGTGGTTGGGGCCTTGGGGGTAATCATGGTTTTTGGTGAAAGATCTAATTTATGGCTTTGTTCACCAGTTATGCTTTCATTGGTGTTGGATGTGATTTATTTGTTCTTTTGTGTTGATATGGGTCATGTTGTTTAGTATAGAGTTTGTGATTGCTGATGGTAGTTGTTATAGTGCGCAGAGGCTATGGGTTTCGACCCTCTCCGATTAGAGTTTTGATGGTGGTGAATGAGGGGAGTGTGCTCTGTGAAAATTGAGGGCATTTTTGTGATTTATGAGAACTAAATATATTTGGTTTGGGCGCTGAGAAGTTAAGGGGGTGTTAATAGAATTCCCCTTTCCTTCACAATACTAGTATTTTCTGGGGACCTCTTTGACCTTTGCAATTGGTTAAAATTTTCTTCCCTCAATTTTGCTAATGTAGAGCTTGATGCTTTTCATTAGTTGCTGGGCAGGCAGGGCCACTGCATCCGTACTATTTTGGTTTTTGTTCTTTTCTGTGTGGAGAGTTAAATATTTACAAATAGTAGTCATGCTTTTTTAGTGTTCTAAAAATTGGTTTTAATCGCTGATTAATCGGATTTATGGCCTCTCCGATCAGATTAATGCATGGGCGTTTGAATTAGGCGGTCTGGAGATTAATCGGGGTTTGGCAGCGATTGGTCAGCAATTAGTTGTCGGCGTCTAGTCGATTAATCAGCTCATCGGCGATTAAACGGGATAAATCTGTAATTTCAAAAATTCAAGGAGTGTAATTGTTGGGGTAATGAAGTTGAAGGGCTTGTTATGTAATTTTACTCACCAGTACCGGTTTAAGGGCTTCGAGATATACGATTGTCTGGTCTCTCTCTCTCTCCGCCTGTGATGGCCGTCTTTCATCGCCTCTGTCATCGCCGGTCGTCATTTCCGGATGTCCTCGCGGCCTCACTGCTGTAAATTCTCCAGCTCTCTCTCTCTCTCTCTCTCTCTCTCTCTCTCGTATCTCAGTATATCTCTCTCTCATTCTCATGCATCCACTAGGTCCAGAAGTCTCACTCTCTCACTCTCGTCTGGTATCTCATTATATACTAGTGTATATAATATATAATATACACTCCACTAACTAGTATAATATATAATATGCACACCACTAACTAGTAATATATATAAACTATAGTCCACTAACTATGTCTCTATATTTGAATTGTAGAGAACTGTTAACATTGAGTATCCAATAGCCAAAGAGAACTAGGTTTTTTGGGAGAGAAGAAATATCACATCAACTAGGAAATCTGTGATTATTAATGGTAGGGAGGTTGTAGAATATTAAAAAAAAAAAATTGATTAATTGCTAAAAGGCGATTAATGGCCTATTAATAGGTCTCGAAGCTTGAAGGTGGTTGTCTGCCCGCCTAGCGCCGAGCGCTTTTTAGAATAAATTGTTTTAGATAATCTGAAATTCTGATTGTGTAATGCTACCGTGTTTTTGGGCTTGTTGAGTACCATGTTTTGCATCGATTCCACGTACCATAGCAATCTAGATTGTTATGCTCTCTCTATCGTTTCTACTTCTTCTAGTTTGACTCAACGATCACTGAAATCGTTGTCTTCCTGTAGTCTCCCTTTTGAGCTGATAAAATGACGCAAATATGTATCAAGCTTAACATATAATATGTCTTGCAGATATGCATTGATTTTGACTCAGGTAATTATCATTGGTCTAATACTGGTAGAAAGAAGATCAAAATGTGACAATTGTATGATTGTTTTTCCCAAGGTAAAATATAAGAGGATAGGAGAGTGGCAGAATTTCTCCTTGCAAGATCAAGGAACTGGGTGTGGTTTGATAATATAAATGATATGTCCAGTTAGGGACAAATATTTTCAAAACCTCATAAAAACTTTCATGCATGGTGAGTATGTGGTTGTCCATTGTTTATGGCTTTTAGGAAGATTTATAGGAGTAATCTTCTGTGTAGAAATTGGTGCCAAAAAGAGTGGACATCCCAACAAAGCTTATATCTGTCTCTACGGGCTCATAATATGATTGTTTCCACGTGTTCCAAAAAGCATCGAATAATAGTGCTACTGACACTTTTGTGGGCATAGGCTGTTGGCCAGACCATGTGAAGCATTTGTTTCACTTCCCATCTGGAAGAATTTAGGAAATTGGTTTCAATGTTCCAGAATGATGGGTCAATAGAAAAGTTTAAAACTAGTTGGGATTTTATTCAAATTATTCTTGTGTGAAAGTTGAGGGTGGGAGTAAAATGTTTGATATATTGGATGGGTTGACCGACTTGTCCATCCTGTTATTCTTGAGGATTAAATTAAGAGGTACAAGATGAGGAGAAATAATTGACAACCATGTGAGGTGTATGCTTACATCCTTATTATGAGTGTGTGCCCTAAAGCTGACTGCTACGGGAAATCTATTAGGAAGATGGGAAATATATGTATATATGTTTATATACATGAAAGATAATCTGTTGGTGGCTGCTACGGTTCTAGATTTAAGTTCACTTACCGGTTCTCATTGAAGTAAAATTATTTGGAAATATGGGAGCTTTTGGTCCGAATTTGGTTATAAATTATAGTCCCTCCCTCTCATTTTGTTTCTCTTAGAAGTTCCAGCTTTTCATGGGGACATGCATTTAATGCATGGGAATCCAAGTTTAAATGTATTGTTTCAGCATTGCTGCTTTGTTTCCCACTTTGAAAATTATTGGGAATAGTGTATTTGTTCCGGATTGATTTGGAGCAATTTTTATTTTCTGAATTTTGGATGTTGATGATCTGTTTTGTACACCCCAAAATGAAAAGATGGACAAACAAAATAGGACGTACGGATTAATGTTGGTGATATTTCTGACATGGCAACACATCTCATTACAGGGAATGGATATCCAGCTGCTGAGTATGATGATGGAGGTTGGGAAGGGAATCGTGGCTACGCCAGGGGAAGGGGTCGTGGAAGAGGTCGTAACTTTCGTGGTCGTGGAAGAGGGTTCAATGGTCCTCCTGTTGATACTCAATATGAAGCCGGAGGTTACAACCAAGAAGCTCCTTTTCAAGGCCGTGGTATTGTTTCAAATTGATTACTCCAACTTGCCTGCATGTGTCAGAAATCAGAATTAGAAACTCCTGTTCCTGGAACTGTTCTTCGAATTGCTTGTAAACTGCTCATAGGAGTTGCTAGTGTGCATGTAACCTTTTTTTAAATTTTTTGTAACTTTTCTTTTGTTCCTTATAGGTCGCGGACGCGGAAGGGGATATCGCGGAAGGGGTCGTGGTTTTAGATCTAATGGCCCGATTCATGCAGCTACTGAAGGTGCTTAACTAGGTTCCTTTAGATACCGTGAACTAGGTTCCTTTAGATAACGTGCAGCATTTCTGCTTTAGCATGTGTTCGGATGTCTGCTTCATATTCGTCCGTGTCTACCTTTAAATCTTTCCTTACTAATTTTAGTTGGAGGAAGTTAGTGTAGACTAATTTTACAATTTTGTAACTGCAGCCCATGTTTGTCAGCCTTTCTATTTGATTCCTTCCCCCTCCCCTCTAAGTTTATTTTATTTTCATAAAGGCGGGTTGATGTTTGATCAACTTACTGTTCTTGTTCGGTGAGCAGCATTCCCTTTCATTTGTATCTTGCTTATGGAGTTTTTGGGGCTCATACTGCATTTCTGTGTTCTATGAAAGTCAATTTGTAGATTAGCGTGGAAGTAGGTTGATTACCAGTTTCAAATAAGGAGTTGTGATAATGATAAAGGTTGTAATGTTTTCCTGCTAAAGCAATTTTCGTCACTGATTTTGTGGATTTGATTTTTTGATCCGAATTGTGTATGCGATGTTCTTGATACTCTTATGCTAAACGAAGGCTTTGTTTTGATGTTTTTTTTTTTTGGTTTTTGGATGAAAGAAATTTGCACCAACACTCATAGTATCTCAGAGCTAGACGTGATAATTGAACACACGGACATTGACATTGAGCCAAGTAAAATCCAGTGTTACAAGTTAATTACGACCTCTTATCCAGCTTCAATCCCAGACTACCTCTGGTCCATCTTCCATTCTATTTTTTATTTTTTGTTCTAATAACTGGATACTGATGGAGCTATTAATCCAGAGGTCAATCAGATGCCAACTACAACAAAGGCATTGATAGCATGGACGTGGGAGTCGAATTTAAAATCAAAGGTTTCAAAGGCTTCAGGAGATCCTTGATTGTCATGTGACTAACATCTTCCATTCTAGTTTGTTTTAGATATGCCTTTGCTAAACTTCTTGTGAAGCTTAGCAAAGGTATATCAAGTCTTATACTTGCATCGTTACAACCATGAGAGATCCTTGGGCTAGTTGCTTGAATTTGTTGGAATAGGCAAGCATGAAACATCGATGAAAGCTTGTGGCCGCCTTCTGTCGTTTGTAGTTAGTTGTCATGAGTGAGCTCTTACAGGACTTCTTAGCAAGATTCATCAAGAAACGGCAGTAGGAGGCTAGGGTTTGGTCCTGTCGTGGGCTAGGGGTCTAGGAAGTGGTGTTTGGGCTCGGTCCGATTCTTTTGGACTGGGCTCGGCCCAGGTTTTGTGATGTATTTTTATGATTTGGGCTTTTAGGCTTGTTTTCATGTGAATCTGTATAATCCGGCTTTTAGACCTATATAGGATTGGGCTTGGTCCAGGTATTGTGATGTATTTTTTCGATTTGGACTTTTAGGCTTGTTTTCATGTGAATCTGTATAATTCGGCTTTTAGACCCATATAGGGTGTTTGGGCTTCGGCCTTTATAGATGAGTTTATCCCATATGAGTGTTCTTCCATTGATTTCTTGCCAATTGTAGGTTTTGGGTTTCGAATGGGGCATAAATGTTCAAACTTTGAACATGGATGCTGTTTTTTTTGCTCCTAATAGTCTAACAACTTTAAGATTAATGAATTTATTTTGCTTTTCAAAAAAAAAAAAAGTTAGCTATGAATGAGATGGTTTTACGAGTGAGGACTACTTGGTTGATCAGTTGAACTTGAACGACAAGGTGAGTAGGTACATCTTCACTAAAATGAGGTGTTACTAGGGCTGTCCATTCTTAACTAGAGTGCTGCATATTTTCTTTTTGAAGGCAAATGATCCAGAATGCTTGACCTTGTGCAACATTAAGAAACGTATTAACCAGACAGTAAAGACAAAAGCTAACTTCCGGGTTCAGTTTGCCTTGTCATTAACTTTCACGCTCCGGAATTAGTCGAGTTGCGTCCAAGCTAGCCCGAATATCCGATTATTAAGAAAACGAGAGTCCTTATTTACTCCCCATAAGTATAAACTTTTCCGATTTACTTTCTCTGCATAATACAAGTGGTCATGGTCAGTGTCATGTTGCCTTGTGAAAGTACACTCCTGTCCCGTCTTAGAGTTGTCACACCTATGGAAATAATTACCGCTATCCCCTTGATGTGGATGCACTCTATAATTTGCCTAAGTGCTCAAAAATACACACGAAACAATTCTCAAATCACGCCGAAAGACAAATTTTTTAGAATATCTTTATAAGAAAGGGGAGTTCGAAAATTACTTTCCTATTTAAAATAGGAAATTCAAGAAGGCGGCATGTTGCAAAGGAAGCAATGTATTCACTGCCGATGAATGTCTTGAATGCAAGACAAGGATGTTTTTTATTAATCCCAAGGAACTGCTGACCTTGTGGTTGAGACTTGAGATTTAAGGGTTTATTCTCTGACTCCAAAGGTTTCGGACTTATTTGCTATCAACTCTTATGGGATCAAACTCTTATTTGTCCAGATTCTGTGAACCTTAATGGAAATGGTCAGTTTTCTTCTAAATCAGTTTGGCATGCCTTGAAGTTGAGGCCCTGTTCTCCCACCGCGCCGTGGGCAAAAATAGTTTGGTTCCCTCGCTGTCACACCGTGGTCTTTTATTGAATTTCTTACATTTTGGGGTCGCATGTCAACTAAAGACAGACTGGGGAGTTGGGGGATCGATCCGGGTGCATGGATATGTCTTGCTTGTGCAATGGTCCAATGGAGTCTCATGAGCATCTCTTCAATTTGCTTGTCCTTTTTCTTGCCAAGTTTGGGGGCATTTCTTGTTTACGCGCGAATAATGTTAACATGAGTCTGCTGAGCCTTGCAGTGGAGAGAACTTGGGTTTGTTCTCATAAGGTAGGCTGGTAAGTCTGTGGAGCAAGTTGTTTATAAGCTCTCGTTGGCTGCTTCCTGTTATTGGGTTTGGAGGGAAAGAAACTTCCACGTTTTCCAACATCATTGGAAATATGTTAGATGTCTGATTGAATTGATTCTAACCGTTTGCTTGTTCTTAGACGGAGAGTGTCTCCTAGGATTTTCGCTCCTCGACTGTTGATTTGTTTATATAGGTTGTATAGGTAGGGATTGTTTTCCCATATATGGCTGGCTTTGGCCGTTGTATTCTGTTTGTTCGTGCTTTCTAAAGTTTAATACCATTTTCCGAAAAAATCTCTTACGGGATTAGTCTATCTATAATTTTGTCCTGTTTTTACCTGGGTCCCCACTAGAAGACGGTGAATTGACTACCAAAAATTAGTCGTCAATTGGCTCAGACAAAGGGAGCTTTTTATTCCTATAAATGACCTTTTGGAGGCAATATTCCAACATCAATCCCATTGAGTAGTTTGTTTGTTTGTTTCATAGGGGTTCCATAGTGTTTCTTTGTTGAGTAGTAGTTTGTTTGTTTGGTTTTGTGGTCTTCTGATATGGTCAGTTCTTTTTTCCACAGTGACCAAAAAAGATGTGGTCAGTTCTCTTTGATTTTCTTTTTTTCCTTGATCTTGACTTTGTCGATATCAAAAAAAAAAAGAAAAAAGAAAAACGAAAAAAAAAGGGGCGGTGCAATTTCAGATATTCCAGAGATCCGCATATAAAATGCACATGGAAGTGGGAAGATTCCAGCATTTGTAAATTAATTAATTAATACTCCAGGGATTACATTTCACATTTTTCTGCCACAAACACCGGGAAAAGGAGAAATAATTTAGAACCAGTCAAAGCTTAATTAGGCGCCCAAAATATTAAAAATCTGTTGAAACATAAAGATTAAATGCTATTATTATTCTCTTACCTTGGCCTTTGAGCCAGTTTGTTGATCAACTTCTTCTTTTCCAGTAAGATCTCATACAAAAATAAAACTATGACTAACCAAACCTCAACAACCAACGGTTGAGGCTCGGAATGTAGAGCTGATAAACAAACCGAAAAGTTGATGATTTGTTCAAGTTTAATTTGAAAATTTAATGAGTTTTAAAAACATGTTCAAATTTGGCTTCCTTATGAGATGAACGTATCCTAAAACAAGCTTTAGTCAAGCTGATCGCAAACAAGTCTCGAGTAGCTTTAAGCTGAACTTGCCGAACAGTAATTTCTTCGAGCTTGGTTCAAAAGCTTAAGGAACTTCAAAAAGATATTCAAGATTAGTTTGTTTATGTAACAAACAGATCTCAAACGAACTTTTAATGAGCGAACATGAGCTTGAACTCTAACAGTTTGGTTCTTTTATCAGCGCATCGAAATCCTAAGAGGTTGGCCTAGTGGTTAAGTGTTTCACCCTATGGATTCTAAAAAACCCTTACGGGTATCAGATCAATTAAGCTATTTTTTTTTTGCAAGAACCCATAAAAAAATATTTTAAGAATAATGAGTGGTTTGAATAATTTTTTAACGAAAACAAAATGGTCCCACAAAATGTAAAAAATATAATTTGATTTCTCTGCCAAACGGGAATTTTAGGAAGCTCAAGGAAGGAGCCTCCCAAAACACCTAAAATGGTGCCGTTTGTGGACTCAGCACGCGCTGCTGTCCCTTTGGGACAACAGAATCCAAAGCTTCGACTTAAATTGCAAAAACATCTAAATGCGTTTATCGATCTGTCTTTTAAGTTATGTTATAAAGTAATTTTCTTAATCTATAAGATTTCAATTTTAAGCGCATCACAACTTTTTTATAATACAAAATTTGTGCGCTATAAAACATATATTAGTGACTCTACAACTTCAATATTTTAATTTAAACGGAGGTTTTTGCAGTCTCAATGGCATAAAAAGCTCAAATATAGTGACCTACCCAAATTTACAAACAACAAATTAAGAAAGAAAGAAAGTAATAGTACAAATTAAGAAAGAAAGAATGTAATATGTTCGGCTAGAGTTTATGCGATTCAATATTTTTCTTTTAACAAAAGGGTTCAAATTAACTTTACTCTAACTAATCCGTGTATTGGTGTATGTACCATAATCAAAAGTGAAAGAAGCCAAAAGGCCTTTGGTTGGCCCAACGGGATCAGGATTGCAAAGTGTTAGAAGGAAGTAGGTCATGATTTTCAACTATCTCCAAGGCGTTAATCTAACTATTCTAACAATATTGACTTTCATCGATAAAAATAAAAATAAAAATAAAAGAGTGAAGAATTATCTTGACTTTGATTAATCAGGACAAAATTTTCAAACAAGAAAAAATAAATGAAACAATTATACTACTAATTAATGGGGTTGGCCTCCTTGAGATGTACATTGGATAAACCTATGCTTTTAGATCAATTGTGATCTAAAGCATCTACAAACCCATGTATCATGATCAAATCATTAGGCAGATAAAAAAAGACCTAAGAAAATCTACTGTCAAGAATGATTGGAATTCGCCATATAAAACTAAGGTCAAAGATCAGCCATGTGAGCTTCAATTAGATGATTCAAATTTAATGCAAAAATATTATTAGAGGTAGAAGCCATAGTCTCATACATAGATGTAGAATATTTTGCGTTTACCTTCACATAGCAACAACCGCCGCACATATATATCAAATGTTGGGGGAATCCTATGGTGGGCACACCTCTAGAAGTTTTCCAAAAACGCTCGTAACAGACATAAAAAATATGCGTACCCTTCGATCTCCAAAACTACTCGAACCATTCTCTAAAACTACTGTACCATATACTTCCAAAGAACACCGGCCTCTTTCGTAAATAACCAAAAACATTCGTAACATACATGCACCAAAGTTACGCGTAACGTATGTGCTTTAATTTCTCATGGTTAAGTCGATCGGAACTTCGGAATAAACTCTCGTTGTCATTTTCCTTCTCGCCCGGACAGGTAATCGGGTTGTTCATGAGTTCGTTGCTTGGGTTATGTGGTTTTTGGTTCTCTCAACACAAATGATATCTCTGAACTAGCTAACTCGTGGCACCCTTATTATTAGTCCAGACCAAAGTTTTACTTCTACAGGTGAACAAGATGATTGTAGTGGAAATGAGAATGTTGAGGTGGATGTGTGGTAAGATTAGAAGAGACATGATTAGAAATGAAACGGTTCGTGAGATGGTAGGTGTAGCACCCGTAGAAGAGAAGTTGAGGGCAAATAGGCTAAGGTGGTTTGGACATGTCTACTGTAGATCAGGAGATGCAGTAGTTAAGAGAGCGGATAAGATAGCTTTGGGTAACAATGCTATAGGGAGGGGTAGACCTAAATTGACTTTAGATGCTGTGATGCGCAATGATATGACTATAGTAGATTTGTGTGAACAAGTGGCCCTTTACAGAGCTCAATGGAAAAAAAAGATTTATGTAGCTGACTCCAAATGATTGGGATTTAAGGCTCAGTTTGGTTTAGAGTTCCATAGAGTGTTAGTTAATTCTTTGTTATGATGCAGTTTGCTTGTCTCCTTTTGTGGGCATCTAATACGGTACTTATTACTCTTCATTGTTTTATTCTTCTTTTCCTTGATCTTGGCTTTTACAGATCAACAAAAGAAGAAAGCTAATTATAAAAAGCGCGGTGCAATTTCAAATAAGTATCACAGAAATGCGTTAAAAATGAAACATGGCAGGAGAAACCCGGCCGGCCCGCGAAATTATGCACATGCAAGTTTCATTTTATGGCCGGGAAGAGCTCTATTAATTCGATCGAGAACTTGTATCATTAATAATAATATGTCTGTGGTCATATTTTATGACTTAATTTGTTCCATCAGGAGTGACATTTCACAATTTTTTTCTGCCACAAACACCGGCGGCAGCAGGAGAAGTAGTACTTTTAGTAGTAGCAGTCAAAGCTAGCGTAAGATCCGTAGAAACATATACAAGGATCGATCAAATGCTAGCTAGCTAGTAGCCTAGTATTCTCTTACGTACCTTGGTCTCGATGCCGGCGGCTTGTTGATCATCTTTTTCTTTTCCTGTAAGATCTCAGCTCGTACAAAAGTTTAAGTATGCATGACAAACCAACGGTTGAGGCTCGGAATCCCAATTAAGAGGTTGGCCGTTGGCCCGGCCCAGTGATTAAAAATTTGGGACATAAGAATTTGCTTTCTCTAGGTTTTAGGATTTGAACCTTCTAGCTAGGAGGTGATACCAATGATATGCGGATTTAACACAACGCGCCTTCTCAGATGCCATAATCAACAAACTCCACAAAATGAAAGAATTATACGGATATTATTGCAGATAAAAATATGCACTCAATCTCACCAACGAACAAAAAAACTCTCACGATCTTACATGCTATGAATTACAGAAAATACACCAAAGAGAGAGATAGAGAATACATAGACATACGAGGTTTAGTAACTACTTAATCCTCATAAGCACCACCAATTCACTAGAATCGATGGAGGAAACCCTCTTGGTCTCTCTCTATAAGCTACATCAGCTTTTCTCTGAAGAATATGATGTTATTAATCCAAAAAATTTGATTTAGGGCTTAAACATAAGTTCCTCCGAGACCCGACTATCAGGACCGTTTTTGGCCATGGGCCGAACCGTATTTATAGCAAACCCTCAAAAACTGCTCAGGACCTCAACGGTCTGGACTATCCTCAAAACTGTCTGAACCAAGACTCTATTTGTTTGGGCATAAAATATTTTCCTTAAAAGTGTTTTACTTAATTTTTGGTGTTTGCAAAAAACAGAAAAATATTTTACCAGGTAAAACATTTTACTTCATCTGGTTGAAAATGTTTTCTTCTTGAAAAGATGGAAAGCCATTTTCCGAACTTGGCTTTGTTGCTTGACAAATAATTACGTTACTTTACTAAGCATTCCTGCAGTTCCAATCTTATCCACCTATGACCCAACTCTGTGCTTTCTCATCAAAGATGACAAAATTTGTATGTAATACATACATACGTACATACACACACACACACACATATATATACACACACACACACATGCATTATTTTACAATTATCAACCAAACACCAAAAAATAGAAACAAAACTTCTGTTTTCTGCAAAATTGTTTTACATGAAAAAACTTTTACATCGAAAAACATTTTACTTCGAAATTGGCTTTTGCAACCCCAACAAGAATTACCTTGCCTATCCAAAAAAAAAAACAAGAATTACCTTCACTTGTATTAGTTGGGATAAATTTTGGAACCCTAAAAAAAAAAAAATATCATTAATGTGGTTGGCCACCTTAAGATGTACATTACATTGGATAAACCTATGCTTTTAGACCAATAGTGGTCTAAAGCATCTACAAACCTAACAAACCTAAGGATTTATGATCAAGAATGATTGGAATTTGCCATATACAAGTAAGGTCAAAGGGCAGCCATGTGAGCTTCAATCGGATGATTCTAATTTGATGCAAAAATTTTATTAGAAGGAGAAAATCTTTTAAACGGCGGAGCTATGAATAGTTATTTACGTACGGAGCCAATCGTAACTGTCCAAAAGTGTTTTAGACGGTCGAAATGCTAATGAAACTTTTCAAGAGTTACATTAAAATTCAGACTGTCCGGAACACTTTTGAACTATTACAATTTGTTGTTACTGTAAAAAACTTGTTCACGGCAAATAAGTTTCTCTCTATTAGCTAGACCTAGAGGCGATTGAATCTGTTGCGTTTACCTGAACATGGCAACAACTGCCATATATTTTATTAGCAAAAAATAACCGCCACATATATTAAATTACCGCCACATATATTAGTATTAGCAAAAAATATTATTTGGGTTTTCATTGTTTGATCCATTAATTCACGGCTATTTTGTTGGGAAAACCATGTGAGGGGGAGAGTCTGGAGACAACGTGGGAATTATAGAACAAATTCCAGAGAATTTTTTCACGTTGGCTGTGAATAAAACTGGGATAAATATATGAGGGATCACATGGGCAGTTGATGCCTTTGATGGGTCTGACCACCCTTATTTAAGCACTGAATCGAAAAATACAGTACTCATCTTCCTCATTATTGTGTTTTGATATACTGGCCGAGTAAGAAAAATGGTGAAAAACGGCATTCTTGCACTGTTGATCATCCTTTCCATCTGCAATGTTTTCATCAATGTGGGCGCGTTCATGCCTTCTGGCTGGCAGAGTGCTCATGCTACTTTCTATGGAGGCAGTGACGCCTCTGGAACAATGGGTATGTAGCTTGTATTTCTAATTTCCACTTTCATGTTCTTGCTGTTTTAAAAAAAAAAAAAAAAAAACTGAAAGTAGAAGGAATCGAAGCAATGTAGAGTTGAGTTTCTGGCATGGGGTAATTTCTTTTGGTACTTATGAAATGACTTGGTTGGAAACAGCTGGAGCTTGTGGGTACGGTAACACGTATACAACTGGCTATGGAGTGGCGACTGCAGCTTTGAGCACTGCATTGTTCAATGGAGGGGCATCATGTGGGCAATGCTACAGGATTGTTTGTGATTATAGCGCAGATACACAATTTTGTATTAAAGGAACATCGATTACAGTCACCGCAAGTGACTTTTGCCCACCTAACTGGTCTGAACCAAGTGACAATGGGGGGTGGTGCAATCCTCCCCGCCCGCATTTCGACATGTCTCAACCTGCTTGGCTGAATATTGGGATTTACGTTGGTGGGATCGTGCCAGTATTGTACCAAAGGTCTTAATATTCTCCAACCTCTTTTCTCTCTTTCTCTCTTGCAATATATACATCCAGAGTAATGCTACATAATATAGAGTTTCATATAGACCGGTGTGACATTTTGTCGTTCTTAGGGATCATGTTTTGGATACCATGTGAGTTGTGATTACTGCATAACTGGTTTGGTCATTCCAATAGTCTATTGCGGACAATTCACATGGTATCCAAAACTTGGTCACCGGATATTGTCAATATCGCATTGTTGAATATATGAAAATATTATGTATGTATGCACTTGTGGCTTATGGCTTTGGTCTTTGTGTGTGGATGCAGGGTCCCATGCAAGAAACATGGTGGAGTTAGATTCACAATCAATGGCAATAACTGGTTTCTTCTTGTATTGATAACCAATGTGGGTGGGGCTGGATCTATTCAATCTGTACAAATCAAAGGCTCAAACACTAATTGGATGACCATGATATGTAACTGGGGAGTAAACTGGCAATCCAGCGCCTATCTCGTTGGCCAAGCTATCTCTTTTAGGGTCACAACATCTGATGGAGAAGTCCAAACATTTCCAAACATTGCACCTTCAAACTGGTGTATTGGCCAGACCTTCTCTAACCTAATTCAGTTCTATTGAAACTTCCATTTCGGGTTTCAGGGTTGAGGAGGGTTTGTGATTTCTGTTGCTGGAGCGTGCTTTTTTTTTAATTTTAAGCAGCCCGCCATTTTTTTTTATATTTGTTTTTGTACGTATTTACACCATTTGTTGGGAATAAGGAAGATAAAAGAATAAAGTTGATGGTTGAGGCTGGTTGAACGCATGAACTTGCAAAGTAGACAAATGGTTTTGGGCACCCCAAATTGAAAAAATGAACATACCAAATGGGGAAAAAGGATTAACAGTGGTGATGTCTTCTGACATGGCAATCGCATCTCGTTAGGGAATAGATACGCAGCAGCCAGCAGCTGAGTACGATGATGGAGGTTTGGGAAAGGATTCAAGGCTATGCCAGGGGAAAGGGTGGTGGAAGAGGTTGTAACTTCCGTGGGCGTGGAAGAGGAGGGTACAACAAAGAAGCTCCTTTTCAAGGCCGTGGTGTTGCTTCAAATTGATTACTCCAAATTGCCTGCATGCGCCAGAATTGAAAACTCCTTTCTATCGATGACAAAAATGTACTCTGCACCCTGTGCTTGGAACTGCTCTTGGAATTGCTTGCAAACTGCTCATAGGATTTCCAAGTGTGGAATGGTCGTGGTTTTAGATCTAATGGCCCGATACATGCAGCTGCTGAAGGCGCTTAACTAGCTAGGCTCTTTTAGACATAATGCAGCGTTTCCACTTTATCATGGTTGAATGACCATGCATCTTTGTTTTAAAATTTTACTTGGAGGAAGTTAGTGTAGACCAAATTTGCAATTTTGAAACTACAAAGGTGGGTTGATATGCTCAATCAACTTAATTGTTCTTGTTTAGTGAGAGGCACTTTCTTTCATTTGTATCTTGCTTACTGAATTTTTTGAGGTCTACCGCACTTGTGTGTGCCATGAAATGTGTAGATTAGCATAGAAGTAGCTTGATTACCAGTTTCGAAGGAGTTTTTTTATTTTTGGTAAGTAGTTTCGAAGGAGTTGTGTAACAACTAGTGCAGACTCGCATCTTCCATTCCAGTTTGTTTAACAAACACTTCTGCCAAACTTCTTGTGTTGAAATTTATAATCAAGTCTTTCATTTGAAATGTTCCGTGTGAAGCTAGGAGCATCATTATAGCCATGGGAGATCCTTGGGCTAGCAGAAACTAGAAAGAAATTGTGGGTATAGGCAAAGCATGAAACATCAATGATAGCTTTTGACCTCCTCCTGTCGCCATAGGTAGTTGTCATTGCGGTTTTCATTTAACGAGCTTTTATATGACTCTTAGCAAGATCCTTCAAGAAACGTAAATAATCCTGGACAAGCAGAAATGTTTACCTCATAAAATTGCCAGATTGCTAAGATAGCTTTTCTAGTGAGAACGAGAGCTGCTATACGTACCGATGGTGGGTGTAGGGAAATCGTACCGACAGCTGCGTTGGGCCGTCTCTGGCCACCGGACAGCCGATCCGAGCCATCCAAAATTTTTTTAAAAAGAAAACGAGGGGCCTTACGCGGGAATCAACAGCATCCGACGTGTGTATGGTGCATGATCAAAACACCATATTTTTCGTGTATATACATACACCCCTGTTGGTACGTGTAGCTTTTCTGAGTGAGAACCACTTGGTTAATCAGTTGAGAGACAAGGTCCTGCCTTCGCTCAAATGAGTGTATCTGTGATTAAAGTCCACCTGATCGATTAGTCGTGAGACAAGTTAATCTCACCCTAGAGCCTGGAGTTGGAACCTGTCATGTGCGTGATACCAGCTCCAATCACCACCAAGTGGCAAGTGGTGAGTTCATTATTTGGATTTTTTTCGCTCAATGCTTGTGTTCACGTTTTCGTAGCCAATTAGTCGGGCTACATCTACTCTTTAGAACTTATAGCACGATTTTTTTCCAACGTACGTGCATTGGAGTCTTCCACAACTGGGTGTGTGGTGTTAAGGGCAATGGTTCTTAACTGGTATCTGGAGTTGCTTATTTACGTATCGATTAATGTACAAAAATGTTGTATGTCAATTAATGTACACGGAAGAGGCATCAGAAAAGGAGGAAGGACTGATCAGGGGTATTAAGGTGGGAGCCAACGGTGATGTCTCATCTGCAAATTTGCAGATGACACTTTCATATTTTGCAATAATGAAGTTGATGAAATGTTAATATCAAAAAAAGATTGTCCATTTGGAAAAGAAGATAAGTATCTGTGGGGGAAGATTAACTTTGGCGAAATCTACTTTGAGCAGTCTGCCCATTTACTACATGTCCCTGTATAAGATGCCCTCAGTAGTGAGCAGTGGCAAAAGCAACTGAAAAGGTGCCAAGGCAGTTTCTATGGGGAGATACCATACAGAGGCAAAAACTGTATATGTTAAAATGGGAAAACATGGCAAAAGGAAGAAAGTTTGGAGGGTTGGGTTTCAAAAGACTGGTGCAACACAACTCTGCCATGTTGGCCAGATGGTGGTGGAGATACAGTACAGAAAGGGATGCTTTGTGGGTAAAGGTGTCATTCAAGGCACATACAATCTGGGGAACGACAACGGGCTACCACAACAACTACCACAATTTCCAATGTTTGGATGACAACAACTCTGTTTTTGGTGAATTGATACAACAAGGTTTCAAGATCAAGGTGAATGATGGTAAGTTAACAAGATTCCCTAGAACTCTATGTCTTGTCAACACAAAAGGAGGCAAAGGTGAGTGACATAGCAGACGAGAATGGGGTGGGAGGTTGGAACTTGATATTTACAAGGAACCTATTTGTTTGGAAGAGAGATCAATAGCTAAGTTTATGCCAAGACTGAATGGGTTTCAGCTTTCAAGGGCTAGGGAGGATGTATAGTGTGGGCTCGGGATCCCAAGCTTTATTTCTCTGAAAATCAGCATATCAGAAAAGGGAGGAAGGTAGCCATCAATTGAATCCTCAAATTTCTGCTGTGAGGAGAAACATGTGTCCACCTAAGGTGGAAATTTTCACTTGGCAAGCTTTACGGAATGGTATACCAACTAAATCAGCATCGGTTGGAAGGGGTATTATTGTTTAGAATGAAGATGGGAACGATCTGCGTATCTTTCGCTCTGAATCAACTGAAACCACAAACCATCTGCTGCTGCATTGTAATTTTACATGGAAAATCTGGTCAACCTAAAGTTGTAGCTCACATGGGTATTTGGTTCTACAACCCATTCTCAAACCTGGAAAAGGCATGTTGGGACATTAGCTTTTTACTGTATTTTTTCCTCATTCAACTTGCTTGTCGGATGTGTTTTCTTTTCCTTTTGGTGTTCACGGTACACTAGTGTATCCCATTCCGGGATTACCTCTAGTGTTGATACTAGCATTTTTCCTCCTCTTTTCTTTCTCGATGCCCTTGCCGAGTTTAATAAAAAATTTATTTACCAATAAAAAAAATTTATAGCCAAGTTTGCTCTTTAGGGAGGTTGATGTACTTGTTCTGAGGTATACTTGATACTTCAAAATCGTCTCTCTTTTCATCCTTTTCTTTCTCGCCTCCGCGTGGGCTATGTGTTTGGAAATTCTCTACTTCTCTCAACACAAGTGAAATGCTCCCTAACTTGCTCGTGCCGCCCTTGTAACCAATGGAGAGCAGAGTTCTAAAAGTCTATGCGTTGAGTGTCTTGCTTGCCTCGTTTTGTGGTCTTCTTATACGATTGGTTCTCTCTATCTTTCTTCTTTTTCTTGATTTCGGCTTCACTAATCAACAAGATTTTCTTTTAAAGCTGCAGTGCAATTCCAAATGTTCTTTTTTTTTCTACTAATCGGATGTCCGGACCAGCTTGCCCGCACCTCGATCAATTCCGATTCCGAATGTTACAAAATGGCCATATAATAATGAAAAAATCTCTGGAGAAACCCACGTTAATATGCACATGGAAGTTCCATTTTGTGGGAAAGATTCGAGCACTTGTAATAATAACTAACTTTGGTCATACTTTATGAATTATTCCAGGACTGACATCTCACATTTCCCTGCCACAAACACCGGGAAAAGGAGAAGCTTTTGAACCATTCAATGCTTAATTCAGTACCAAAATATTAAAAAAAAATCCGTTGACATATGAAGATCAAATGCTATTATTCTCTTACCTTGGCCTTTAATCCCGCTTGTTGATCAAGTTTTTCATTTTCAGTAAGACCTCATAAAAAAGAATTAAAATATGACAAACCAAAGGTTGAGGCTCGGTGGTTAAGATTTGGGACTTAGCGATTTGCTTCCTCTTGCGTCTCAGGTTCAAACCTGTCCTAAGTGCTATCAATTCTCCGGGCCAGTTCAGCCCCGCATTTAATTGAGCTCTCGCCAATAAAGAGGAAATTGTCAGATGCCAACCAAGGAAACACCCATTGGAACGAGCCTATACACCTAAACGGCCAAGCCCAAAACACCTATAGAGACAAGCTCAAACCTAAAGAACACAAAACAAACCTTACCACCACACCTAACCCAAAAAGATAAACCCAATAAACCAAAACCTACACACTCAAAGCCAAAAAAATCAACCCCAAAGATCCAACCACTTCAATCGACCGTATGAAGGATTTCACTATACATTTCATTTGGGTCTCGGATTGGCATATGATTGTTCTTAGCTTATTTAAGGGATTTGATGTCATCATATCCTTGTTCCTTTTAGTCTTTATAACAATTTCAAAGATTAATAAATTTTCTTTTGCCGTTCAAAAAAAAAGAAAAGAAAGGGGAAATTGCTCCTCGAGAATATCAACCGAGATATGCATAAGCGGACCTAGACACCCTCAGCTATTTCTCAAATCAAAATAAAAATAAAAACTATTAGCTAGTTAGTTATGGTGGTTTGCTATAGTTTTCAGTTCAGTCAAAAAAGGAATCTTTTCGGTTATAGTTAGTTAATGAGTGGATCTGGTTTTCCTTGTGATTAAATAAAGGCCAGTATTCTTTCGTCGAGGTTCGAGATCAACTTTCTAATCAACGTGAATTAATAATAATAATACAGAGATACGTATACCCACTTTCTCTCTCTCCTCAATCATTCTTTGATTCAGTAAAATCCAATCTAATTCCCTGTGTTTCTCTCAAATCTATTTTCTATATGGTATCAAAGCGGTATCTATTCCGCCCCACATTTCAAAAATACATAATCCGCACTCCATGATGACAGACCAACAACGAAGTTGCACGATGATAGCCCAAAAAGAGGATATACCGTGATAAACCTCAAACATGGCTGTACATGAGGGAGAATATTAAAGAAATATAGTCTGTATTGCTCTTTTGGATTGAATATAAATATTGTAACTCATCCACATTTACAAACAACAAAGAAAGAATGTAAATGAAAAATGAAAGAATCACCTTCACTGGGATTAATTAGTCGGGGCAAAGTTTCATACCCTAAAAAACACAACAATTATAAATGGGGTTGGCCTCCTTAAGATTTACATTGGATAAACCTTGGTTTGAGATCAATAATGGTTTAAAGTATTCATGGACGTGTTTGTGATATATGTTGAAATAGAATTTAAATTTTAGCTTCAGACTCTGCTGCAGTATGCAGATTCAAGATTTTGGATTTTTTTGCAAGAGTTAAGAAACATGTATGTTTGTTACCCAAATCCAGCTTTAGAATTTTGAGAATTTCATTCATTTTTTTAGCTTTTCAGAATCCAAGAATCCGTTATCTAGAATTTTTGGCAAACACTCTAAATTGATTTTGAAAAGTAAGAATCTATAAATCTGCAAAAAAAATTCTCGCGAACACGCATTACATATTTACAAACCCCCCCTCCCTTGTATCAGCATTAGGCATATTATTAAAAAAAAACTACGGTGAAGAATGATTGGAAGTTGCTATATATTTCTTTGGTCAAAGTCCAGCCATGTGAGTTTCAATCAGATGATTCTGATCTGAAGCCAAAAATATTACTAACTGGTGAGGGTGAAAAAGAAACAGTTTGGGTCTTCTTGTTTGATTCAATTCACGGCTCCTCTGTTGAGCAAACCATGTGAGTGGAGTGAACGTGAGAATTACAAATGAATTTTAGAGAATTTCTTGAGGGTGGCTGTGACAAAGAATGGGACAAAGATGTGAGCGATTAGGATCTCACCCTTATTTAAGACGCACTCTCTGTGTTTGGAAAAACCACTCAACGGAAACAAAGTTCCCATTTTCTTCCTCATCTAGCTTCTGCAACTGGCAGAGAAAGAAAAATGGCAAAAAACAGCATTCTTGCTCTGGTGATCATTTCCATTTGCCACAGTTTCATCAATGGGGACGCGTTCACGGCTTCTGGCTGGTATAGTGCTCATGCTACTTTCTATGGAGGCAGCGACGCCTCTGGAACAATGGGTATGTAACTTGTACGGTTCTAATTTCCACATTCATGATCTTGTTTGTTTTAAATTTTTTTTTTTTTTTTTGAAGTGAAACGAATCGAAGCAATGTAGGCTCCGTTTGTTTGGACGTAAAATATTTTCCGGTAAAATGTTTTACCTATTTTCCGGTGTTTGGTTGTGTAAAAAATGAGGAAAATATTTTACATGTAAAACATTTTCCATCAATTGGATGAAAATGACTTACCCTTAAATTTTTCGTAAGTTATTTTCCGAAATGAACCTGTTGCATTCTCTTGCAATTCTCACTGCTCAGTTTCCTCGACCGCCAATCCTGACCCACGTTCAGTTCCAATAATCTCATATCTATCCACCGTTTAAACTCCCCACCTCCCTCTCTACACTATTTTGTTGATTTCCGAAAATATTTTCAAGTGCCAACCAAACACCGAAAAATAAAAGTTTGAAGTTTATTTTCTGAAAAAACATTTTACACGGAAAACATTTTACATTGTAAAACATTTTACATCGAAACAAACGGAGCCGTATAGTTAAATCTTTGGAGTATTTTTTTGTACTTACGAAATGACTTGGTTGGAAACAGCTGGAGCTTGTGGGTATGGTAACACATATACGACTGGCTATGGAGTAGCAACTACAGCTTTGAGCACTGCATTGTTCAACGGAGGGGCTTCATGTGGGCAATGCTATAGGATTGTTTGTGATTATACTTTGGACTCACAATTTTGTATAAAAGGAAAGGAGGTTACTGTCACCGCAATTGACTTTTGCCCGCCTAACTGGTCCGAACCAAGTGACAATGGAGGGTGGTGCAATCCTCCCCTCCAGCATTTCGACATGAGTGAACCTGCTTGGTTAAATATTGGGATTTATGTTGGTGGGATCGTGCCAGTATTGTACCAAAGGTCTTAATATTCTCCAATCTCTTTTCTCTCTCTCTCTCTCTCTCTCTCTCTCTCTCTCTCTCTTTTTGAACGGCTTTCTCTCTTTCTCTCTTACATGCTATCTATAGAAGTTCAATATACAATGGAGTCACGTTTTGTGGTTTAAAGAGAAACAATCCCGACGTATTGGGTTCAAAAAGGCTAGTGTCATGTTTCAGTGAATCATTAGTAAGTAGAGAAAGATCCATAGGTTGCAAAACCTCTTCGCTACTCCCTCCATTTCTAAATGGTTGTCCACCATACTTTTACGTTCAATTTTAGAACCAAAATATAAGTTACTTTCGTGCATAATTTTTTAAATTTGTTGACACCAGTCAAAAAGATTTTAAAATTATGCACGAAAGTAACTTATATTTTTTGGTTAAAAAATTACACGTAAAAATATGGTAGTCAGCTATTTAGAAATGGAGGGAGTATTTTGGAGTGCACTTAAAATCGCACAATAACAAAGGGACAACAAGGCTTTGGTGACAAAGTTCCTTTTTGGCCTTTTGTATGCAAATTATATTTATTAATTAATTTCCATATAAATGGGGGCTGAGGGGCCATGGCCCACCAAACTTCTCAAATTTTACTTGGACCCCTTGGTTCGTTCAGTATTATCGGATTTGGCCCCTCAAAAGTCTCACATCAAACCCTCCAAAGTTCTTCACCAAAATCCTTTAGTTTGTGTATATAGCTAGCTAGTACACTATTACTAGTTGGACCCTATTGATTGTTCCGTATTATTTGATTTAACCCATCTAAAGTCTCAAAAATCTTACACCAAACCCTCCAAAGTTCTTAATTTTTCAGCATCCTTTTGTTCTTTGGATGTAGGAAGAACATTTTTAGTAGTTGGCCAAAGTGAGTTGAAATTTTTTTGCCACCCTTACAATTTTTTTATGTATCCGCCTCTCTGTAGAATGTAACACATACGAGCAATACTTGACCGTGATTTGAATACCACGTGAGTTGTCATTACCGCATTGGTAAAAAAACATGATAGGTGGAGTCATTCCATTAATGCATTATGGGCAATTCACATGGTATTCAAAACTGTCACTGGATATTGTCACCATAACATATGTAATCTTGTGGCTTATGGCTTTCATCTTTTTGTGTGGTTGCAGGGTCCCATGCAAGAAACATGGTGGAGTTAGATTCACAATCAATGGCAATGAGTGGTGGAACACTGTCTTGATAACCAATGTGGCTCAGGCTGGATCTATTCAATCTGTATCAATCCAAGGCTCAAACACTGATTGGATGACCATGTCATGGAACTGGGGCGCAAATTGGGTAACCAGTGCCGTTCTCGTTGGCCAGTCTATCTCCTTTATGGTCACAGCATCTGATGGAGAAGTCCAAACGTTTACCAACATTGCACCTTCAAACTGGGAATTTGGCCAGACCTTCTCTAGCCTAGTTCAGCTCTAAAGTTGGAAATGTCGTTTCAGGGTTCCGGTTGAGGGTTTGCGGTATCTGTTGCTGTAGCGTGCTTTTTTGTTTTATAGAAGCAGCTCGCCATTCTTTTCTTGAGGTTCTTGAGCTAAACAAAGGCCCTGTGTCGATAAACCTGGTATATATTTAGATGAAAGAATTTGGCACCTTCACTCGGTGATAGTATATCACAGTTAGATGTGATAATTGACACAGGGGTATGTCATTGAGTTTGAGTACTTTATCATGATGAATTTGGAAAGACTATTTGTATTTTTGATAAGCAATTTGGAATGACTATATACTAAATGAGATCCTTGATCGATTGTCAAGTTACTCACATCTTCCATTCCAGTTTGTTTAACAAACTCTACGACCAAACTTCTTGTGGTCAAATTTATAATCAAGTACTCTGTCATTTGAAATGTTTCCATGGAAAGCATTTGTGTTTTCTATGCGCATCATTAGAGCCATGGTAGATCCTTGGGCTATTAGCAAGAACTTGTGAGAATAGGCAAAGTAAACATCGATGATAGCCTTTGGCCTCTTCGTGTCGCCATAGGTAATCATCATTGCAATTGAAAATCTCACGAGCTTTTGTATGACTTCTTAGCAAGATCCTTCAAGAAATGTCTCACGCTGGACAAGCAGAAATGGTTACTGCTTGTTATCACTCCGATCAGGCTCTGTTTGGTAGGGTATTCAAGTTGAATGCTAAAGGCAAACAAATGAACGAAAAAGGGGAGGGCGGAGAGCATCATTTCTATTAACAAGCAATGTGAGAAGCAAGGCATAGCAAGTAGCAACGGTACCATAAATCCCTTCTGTGAATGTCAATTCAAACATCTCTCGTCATGGAAAAGTGTTCATGCTGTTAATGGATGTAATTGCAACGCATATCTCTATTTATGGTTGAAAATTTTAGATTGTGCGCTGCCAAGAGCACAGTAGTTGCATTTTAGTGTTCGATTGTGATTGTAGAATGCATTTATAAAACAGGGGAATTCAAATTTTGGTTTTCCCATTTGATACGGGAAATGCAAGTGTTAAAAGAAGCAGAAATATGACTGTTATCAAATGTTTGTCACACTAGCTTCTGTTAACGAGTCTACATCAGCTTCTATACAAGGCACTGCCACATGGG
>BPLS01024720.1:0-11747 GCA_019656275.1 Rhododendron kiyosumense | reverse complement strand
TGTATTAGAAAACAAGATAATCGAAAGAAAGACGAAACGCACAAGATTGAACACTGAATTTACTACGTGCCTCGATATCAGCAACGTGGGCTGCAGTTAGATCCGAGGCACGTACGGCTAAGTGAACAGTACCATCAGACTCCGCACTTTTTGATGCTCAAGAATGGTGAATTGTGTTGTTACAAAGAAAGAATATATAGTGATGAATGTGGAAGTGGGTTTTGAATTGGAGTCAAAAGAGAAAAGGGAAAGTGAAAATTTGGGTTGTCGGGATGGGATGGGATGGGAGTATGCTTTTTTGCTTTTAGTAGAGCATCTGGAAGATTTTTGGCAGTGGAGATCAGAGTATGTTGGTGAGGCAGAGTATACTCTGTTTTTATGCTCTGTTTGAATGAGGCAGAATATAATTGAGGTTTATACTACTATATAATATTAGAGGGATAAATAAGGCAAAAGAGGGGAGAGGGAAATGGGTTAAAGTTACTCGAGAATTTGGGCCACCGAAAGGCTATGAAATGAAAGGATGTCGTGTCATGTATAGGGGTTTCCAAAGCTACTTTTTCCAAGGAGTATCAGGGAGGGGGAATTATTAGGCAGTTTCGGAGTATCATGAGACATCGTCATGCGGTGTTTTTTTGGATATTAGAAATTGCAAACCATCTAATGTGGGTTTTTATTTTTTAAACGCTTACAAAAATATATCTATATGTCGCCATATTTTATTAATTGAACCCACTGTTTTAACGACGTAAGACAATAGAATTGATTTGAAAGAAACAATTATTTACATCACCATTGTATATAATTTATTCTCCTCAGTCCTCACCTACGCCATTAAACTCACTGTTACTTGATTTCTCAGGTGTTTCCGTTCCGCTTAATTTTTTTTTTCTAAAAGTTAATATTTTTTCTTTATTTAATTTTTTTTTTGCATTTCTTCGTTTTGCGCTAATTCCTTTTACTTTGCGCTATTTAAATTTTGTCTTTATTTTTTTTGCGCTAATACTTTCCGATTCGTCTCCGCAAAAGTAAATTTTTTTAAGTAGTTCTTATTCAAAATATTTGGCTAAAAGTAAATTTTTTTTATTTTTCCGATTCGTCTAATAGACGAATCAAAAAAAAAATTGATGCAAAACTAACAAATGAGAAAAAAATTTAAATACAGACAAAACAAGAAAAAGCTCAAAAAGTCCAAAGAAACTCAATAAAAACTTCACATTTGGTCCTCGTTTGTTAATCCCCTTCGGCCTTGGGATTGGACTAACAATCCCAATAGCTTCATAATATCTTGTTTGGTAATCCAAAACTATTCCGGACTATGAATTCCATGGAATTAGCAAGACCACAAATTGGGCCCTTAGAACTTAGTATTCATAGTCCAATTCTAACCCCTTTCATTACCAATTTCTTCCATCAATTCAATCTTATCATCTAATCTCATCCCAATCAAACATACACATTACCAATCCATACTCATTATCAATTCCTTTTCATTATCAATTTCAATTCTAATATCATTTTTTTACGATTCTCATCTATCTATTACTGCTATCAAACAGAGCCTTCGTACTGAAGCGAATGCTATGCAACCCGGCGGAAGCCGTCCGGAGAATCCGTGGGGCCAACAATGAGTTTGCTCCTGTCTGGAGAAGTAAATAATTGTGGACCCATCAAAGAAATTAATTATTGGAGAGTTCTCAAGAATAGCTTTTTTTTTAGGTTTTGTCCTCATTCATTTTTTTATATTTGTTATTTTTTGTCAAATTTTTTATAGATTATTTATTCGACTTAACGAGATAAAAAAAAATTATGACTTTTACCTTTTTTTTAAAAAAAATATATCCAAATTTAGCACTTTTAGCAAAATATATTAGGTAAAAGTCATAATTTTTTATTTTTTCTATTCTTTTCGTCGAGAGGAATCAATAATCTGCAAAATTTAAACTAACAAATGTGAAAAAAATTGAGCAAAGTAAGTATCAATCAAGCTTTTACCAATATTCAACTAAGCTTTTTTTTTCTTTTTTCACAGGGGTCCTTAAAAAAAAAATTTTAAACAAATTGGACGATACCGATCATTCGTATAAAACTCTAAAGTGAGTTCCACACTTCCACACATGATGGCGTGCCAATGGTGTACCATAGAACTGAATCAACTGATAGAAGGACTCGTTAGTTATTCAAGTTTCAATTCTTCAGGATTTTGGGATGCTAGTTTTGAATTTAACTTTTCAAGTATGTTGTACATTCTTATATAATTTGATAGTATTAAACAAATATATAATTTCAGTTGTCCCTCTCTATTCTAATATATAATACTAAGATAGAAATATTTTGTAGGGAAAATTTCACCTAGGCACCTGACCTTTCACAAAAGGCACCCGACCTTTCACAAAAATCACACATAAACACCTGACCTTTCTTAAATTTCATATAAACACCTGAACTTTCTAAAAACTCATCAATTTAACACCTGACCTTTATTAAATTTCATATAAACACCCGAGCTTTCTAAAAACTTATCAATTCAACATCTGCCATCACCATTTCGTCTAAAACCAAACGGAAAAAAAAGTTAAGTGCTCCAATTTTTTATTTGTTTGAACCAGTGCGAAGATCTTATTTTTCTGATCATTTTATTGTAAAGAATCATAATTAATTTTTTACTCTAAAGCTCTTGTTAGTTAGCCCTAAGAAAGTCATACAATCAAATATCTCTTAGGACTAACTAACGAGAGCCTTAGAGTCAAAAATTAATTATGATTAATTATCAAATATCTCTTATTTCTCTGATCATTTTATTTTAACGGGTCATAATTAATTTTTGATTCTAAGGCTCTCGTTAGTTGACCCTAAGAAATATTTAATTTTACGACTTTCTTAGGGCTGACTAACGAGAGTTTTAGAGTCAAAAATTAATTATGCTTTTTTAAGATAAAATAATCAGAGAAATAAGATCTTCAAACCGGTTTAAACAGATTGAAAATTGGAGCACTTAATTTTTTTAACCATAATTTTTAATATATAAATGATCTATACATGGTTGAAAAATTAATTACTCCAATTTTCAATCCGTTTAAACTATTGCGAAAATCTTATTTTTCTGATCATATTATCCTAAAGAATCATAATTAATTTTTGATTCTAAGGCTTTCGTTAGTTAGTCCTAAGAGATATTTGATTATACGACTTTCTTAATGCTAACTAATGAGAGCTTTAGAGTCAAAAATTAATTATGATTCTTTAGGATTTGGTTTTAGACGGAAGGGTGACGGCAGGTGTTGAATTGATGAGTTTTTAGAAAGCTCAGGTGTTTATATGAAATTTAATAAAGGTCAGGTGTTGAATTGATGAGTTTTTAGAAAGCTCAGGTGTTTATATGAAATTTAAGAAAGGTCAAGTATTTATGTGTGATTTGTGTGAAAGGTCGGGTGCCAACATGAAATTTTCCCTATTTTGTAATAAGCTTCAGATATCAGATATCTCAACCTGATACAATTATGGGACCTCAAATATGCACGTAGACTACAGGTCTCCCTCCATACCCAAGAGGGAGTTCGAAACTTGTTGCCAACCATCACGTTGATTTTAACAAAGGACCAAAGACCTCGAATTCAAGGCAGACATTACCAACCCGTATAAATCCACTCATGGATCGGTTCACTTACAGTGGCGGCTCCAAGAATTTATAGTAGGGTGTTCAAAAACTACTTTAACTCTACTAGATCATATGGTCAAAAAACATAACCTTTATTCTAAAAAAAAATTAACTATGAGGAGAAATGAGAACTTAAAAATATATACTTTTTTTCAACAAAAAATTAATTTTTTTGAAAGTTATTGTTTGTGTAGTAGACAATGTTTCAAGAATGGAAGGGGTAAAATTTTACAGTTGTCCTACATGAGTTCCCATATTTTGTACCAACGTTTAATCGGCGTATTAATTAATCTACTAAAACCCTTATGAAAGAAATAGTAGCGAGTATGTTGTGGCTAACATTCTCGAAAATATATTACTCTTTAGAATGACATGATAAGATTTTCTATCGTAATCTTAAATTCAAAGGAATATTATTCAAGTTAACGAGATTTGCAATGTAGTTGAATTTTTTAAAACCTTTTTGTCCGTAATTCTATAAGCTAATTAGACCCAAAAAAGAAGAAGAAGAAGAAGAAAGAGTGGTTACCGTCATAAATTCAAAATTAACACATATAAACCATCGACAGTAAAAATGGAGAGAGAACGCAAAGTATAATACTTACACCAATAAATTCTTCTTTTTCTCTTTCTTTTTAAATTTTTTAAATCATGATTACGGGCTTTATTTGATGTAAAGTGTTAGGTGTTCAAATATGAATTACCTTAATTGATGGACTATAATTGGGTTGTGATTGAGGGTTTGTAGACACCCCATTTGGGACCCCTAGGATAATCCCAAGGATGCTATGCCTAAGGACAAAAATATCCTCAAAAGAGTGATTGTATCGATTGTGATTACCTTTGGAACTCGAATGGAACGGATATACAGTGTTTTAGTTGTCGAGTCTTGGCCGAAAAACTAGAAAACTCACAAGAAGGTGAAGCACGCCAGATAGTTTCAAACACATACTACCCTTTTAAAAAAGTAGGTCTGATGTGACAATCTCTGTCATGTCATGAAAAGTGGCCGGACGCCACTTTGAGTTGACATGTGCCACTGTGGAGGGGCGCACGATATTTTGAGCTACAATGGCCGAGCTTGTTTTCCTATAAAAGACAGAGCACGTCCACAGTTTTAGAGGTTGGTTGTTTTGTAAGAAAAACCAAAACATAGTCTACAAAAGAGTTTTAGAGAGAGAGAGAGAGAGAGAGAGAGAGAGAATACGTATTCCTTCTCCATTATCTTTTTCCACTTTGTTCTTCCTCTTCTTTTTCCCCAAGAAAGAAAAGAGAGTAGCTATGGTCTTGAGAGAGTACCCACGCACATATACGCACACACACCTCGTATATTCGAGTCCTTCACATTTTGAAGGGAAAGCAAGCAATTCGAGAGCTTGAGAGAATTACAAACCTCACTGTTGTAATGTAACCTCCAGGGGGAGGGGGGGTTGATTTCCAGGTCAGGATGGAGACCCTAGTGGCTTCCTGAACTCGAAGCTGTAAAGGAAGCAAGGTGGCGCAACACGCATGATTCAGGTATACGCCGCACAAATCAAGGGTATATGCCACTTTAATCATGGCAAAATGCCACTTCGCGGATACAGATTTTATGTTGTTTTACGTATTTTCTGTTCACAGTAGGCACAGTGATCTACCTAGTTTAAAATCATGGCTGCTTCAGAATGTTGGAGCCATACAACACACAGATTAGATGTGCATCGCTTTCAATAGAGTTGAACACCACTCTGTGTTTCACGTGCCACATTCTAGTTGAGGTGGTAGAATGCTAAGTAGTAGGAAATAGTCATATATTATGGCCCAGAACACTGGGGTATTATGTTGATGAGCCATACAATGAAATCCTAGAGGCATTAAGTTGATGAGCCATACAATGAAGATATGAGAAAGAGTTATTGAGTATCACTTGAGAATGGTGATAGTAGTGTGCCTTTTTTGGTTGCATATGTACACAGACACGTAAAGTCGTTATAGACACAAAAATTGCAGGTGACATAAACACGGATATCGAACACGATAATTCTCAAAAGATGAGGACACAAACCTAGCAGGGGACACGACAATATTTTTAAAATTACTTTTTAGTTATGCAAACCTACATTATAATCACTAAATATTAGGTTTGAATTCCTATTGAATGCATTATCCACAAATGGTACATGCCCCTACACATACACATGTGTTTTATAATTACCCTTTTGGCCCAGTAGGTTTGAAATTATAGATATTTAAACCTGAAAGAGGTTTTATAATGTAAGAATCATCCTAGTGTTTCCTTGGGATATCCCACCATAACAAATACTAAAAATTTAGTAGACACGCCACGTGCTATGGTGTGTCACATATGTGTTCCCACAAGTACTCAGCATGGTGTTTCCGGTGTGTCTGACATGGATTTCCATTGTTTGCACTCTTTCAGGAGAGAGGAAGTATATATATTATGGCCCAGAACACTGGAGTATTATGTTATGTTCTTTTCTGTTAATCAGATAGCACATTTTTCTTTAACCTGCAGACAGATGTGGCACGAACCGAGCACTGTCGCTCTTGGTAATATGCACAATTTTTGCCATATCTTGTGTCAAGATTTCATTGTGTTCTTCCTATGCATGCGGAAGAAAGGCGGCCTTGAATTTAAATTCACCTGTTGATCTTTGTTAAAATCAACATTACGATCTTTGTTAAAATTTGTAAACCATTGTTGGTAACAAGTTCTGAACTCCGCTATTAGGGACACCTGTAACAGATTTGCATAATTGTATTTGTCTTACTACTAATATTTACTATCTAAAACTTATGAGAAAATATTTTTTATCATTTCATATTAATTGTCTGTACGGAAGGACACCTGCAATTACATACTCCCTTTGTCGACGTCCTAATAGTATTTGTATGATTGTAGCATATCTTGGGGATATGCAATGCAACATACTCCAACGTGGAATTAATGTTAAATTCAAACATATGTAGCATCCCAAAGCCCAAGAGAAAATGGAAATCACTATCCAGGTCATTAGGGTCTATAAGAAGTCAAAAGTTTTTTTTATTGACAAATCCCCTCCAATAATCCAAAATTGGGTGTGTTCCACCAACACAAATAAGTATTTATTTTTTTGAATAAGTACTTATTTTTTGAATTAAAAGCAATGTTTTGTGAGAGAATGATCTGTTTGGTTGGTAAAACAGAAAATAAGTACTTAAAAATAAGAACCTTAGCGGAATGGGCTCCGCACCAAGATGACACGATTAATTGAACAATCCATTAAGTTTGAAAACATTCAAACACCAGCTAAACCAACTTGATAGTATTATATCAATGTTTAGCTCACAAGTCACACCCTTAACGCAAATCCATGTTTATCTGGACACGTCCCCAAGTCCCATGATTGATGACATGTCAAAGATTAACGCTATCATTCAATACTGCTAGCGAAAACGATGTGCTAGATGGAGGGGTGGGAAATAATTATTCTACAATCACAAATACTTACACAAATACTTATATAAATTCATTCACATTTATATTAGGGCTCACACTCACCACACCTCCAGTGTATGAGCCTTACCAAAAAATGTGAGTGTTTGTGTGAGTGTACATGATTGAATAATAATTGGGGTGGGAAATCAATAAGTCTACACATCCCGACCCTTATTCCCGATTTTGTTCCTGATGTCAGCAACTGCAAAAAAAAAAAAACTCAGCTGAAATTTTGCATTGCACCCCAAAACCAGACCATTTTGGTATTTTCCACAACCCACCATCTGGAAAACAAACGGAGAGAGAAAGAGGATAAGAACCACCGACGACTCCAAACAGCTTCACCCTCCACTTTTGGCACCACCACCAGCAGGAAAAATCTCTTGGGCTAGCAATGACGCCACCACCGGCGCCATTACCAACCACCAAGGTCTCATGTTCTCTCTCTCTTTAGGTTGTCGATGACCCTACGATTTCAGTCAATTTTAGCCTTTAATTTCTCTGTCACTTGTTCAAACCCAAAAAAATAGGGCTTGTGAAATTGGAAATTTTTGGTTCGAACCCTAACTATAAGATTTCTGCTTCCTATATGCATCAATAGTCAAATTTATGCTTCCGATATGCAAATTTTTGGTTCGGCCATCATCATTGTATTCAGTTGGGCTTCAACATTTGAAATTTTTGGTTCGGTCATCATCTAATTCTAGCATGAAATAAATTGATCATATCTTTCTTGTTTTGGTTCTTCTTGGAGTAGTTAAAAAGTGTGTAAGTTCCATGCTTGATCTAGAGTTGTAATGACTGCAGTGACAACTGATGTTTTGATAATCAGTTCTATTTTGAGAGTAGCTTAATTTGTTCCTTGAATAACTGCAGTGCAGTTTACTTGTATGCTAAATGGTTTGAAAAAAGAAAAATGCATGCGTTCTTCAATTTTTTTGTGACTTAAAAACACTTTTGCATTGTGGAAATCTTCTAGGTAATCTTTTCCCAGCTCTGGTTATGTTATGTTCAGCTTGTTGGCATTTTTGGCGTGTGATGATAGAATTTTAGGTTGACCTATGCCCTAGATGTTGCTTTGATTTGGATGTTCTTATGCTGCATGTTTGCTACTGAATTTGTTATTTATCCCTTTGTCATTCTTCAGTTTACTGGAGCTGCTAGTTTATTACTCATGCATCAAATACGTCTTTGTAGCATTGGCAGTTGATGGGTAGAGGAAACATTGTTGAGAGCATGCTCACAGATGGGTGGAATAAGCATCGGAGATCCAACAGCTGTGGAGCTACTCGAGGGCAGGGAATGAGAAGAAGGTTTCCGCAACTTAAACAAAGCAGTAAAGATGCTGAATCATTTGGCGGCGAAGAAGAGTAGAATGATTTGATAATCAAAAAAATGGAGATGTAACTAATTACTAGGCCTATTTGTCCTACAATTGAAATACTGGAATGTAGTTTTTTTTTTTTTTTGCAAATGAGGTTTAATCCATTAGAGAGAAAAATGTACTCTTATTTATTTGGATGTGAATGATAATTAGCATGAGAATGACTCTATTTGAAACTATATGGTTTAATGATTTTTACATAAATGTTGAATGCAAGGATGACGGCAAAGAGTAGAAGATGACTTGCTTGTTAATGTAGGGAGTTTCTTGTATTTTGTTAAAAACTAATTTATGAAAATGTATGCATTTTAGTTTTTGCTGCATGTAATAATCTAGCACTTTGTTATTTTTCTAATATTGTATGAAATGAAATCTCTGGTATGCAATGGAACTCTTGATCCGTATCGCAAGCATGTATGACACGGCTCCGTGCCCTAGTAAATGTCGGTTTGTAGTTGTAAGTTTAATGTTGGTTTGTAGTTTTAAGTTTAATGTTCCGTGTCCTGTTTTGTTTTTTGTTGGTTTATTCTAAAATTGTAACTAGAAGCACATGGAAGTATGGTTTTTAGCAATCTAGAAGTATGGAAGTAATGCTAGTTTACAGCACATGGAATTATGGTTTTTAGTTGAAGTATAGACATGATAGAATGTAAAAACAAATCCCAAAGGTAAGTTCTAGAAAAATTTTGGCAGAATCTCCCTTATTTTTGGTCCTAGCCCGATGTCTCGCATCTCAGTCAGTACAACAAGAACAACAACAGAAATAGCATCAAGTTACACACAAGCCCACGCCGGAGCATTTCTCATTCTAAATCACCATTCATAAGCCAAAATCCATTGCCAAGTTATCCATTCACAACAAAAATCATAAAACCATAGAGTCCCAGATACAGTCATCTCATGCTAATTATCATTCACATCCAAATAAATAAGAGCATATTCTCCTCTCTAATCGTTTAAACCATTTCGCAAAACAAAAATAGACCACATTCAAGTATTTCAATTGTAAGACAAATAGGCCTAGTAATTACATCTTTGACTCTCCGCGATTACCTTAAACAACCAAAATAAGAGATTAGCTTAAAACTGTAAATGAAGAAATTAATGGTATATGCCGAGGCAGTGGTTCAAGCAATAAAAAATCGACCCGCATATACAATAGATTAATGGTCAGACGGTGCAAGAGGAATGATTAGACAGTGGAACAATCATGAATGACATATAATGCCTTCATCATATAGTGCCAAGTGACCAACATTACAGGTTTAGGCTAGAGACATAGAGGATTTACACCCTAATAGATCTTGCCAAAGCAATAGCATCTAAACAACATTAACTCTTTACAATTGAATGAGATTATGAAAGGTTAAAGTTTTAGACGGAGACTTATACATCGAACATAATAAGGATTCCAAACAAGTAACCAATAGGTAATTCATATCTACTAATAAGACTAAACAAAATGATCAATTTTGGAAAAAGTAAACTACACTATATAGTCATTTATTTCAGAACGGAAAAACCTTAAAGATGTCTTACTTCTTTAGTGACTAGAGATATGTCTAGCACAACTATTATAAAGCAAGAGGCAACTAAATCACTCTATGAAGCTGCAATAGTTGAAGATGCAATATGCAACTAATTCTATCCCCCTTGTAGAACTATGTGTTTATATATTTTTGGTCGTCAACTATGCATGCTACTAGTTCAACAAAGTATTGTGATATTGAATTGTTGGGTAGCAAAAGCAACATGGATCTCTCGGCATATTGTTTAACGTTATTCGGTATGAACCAGCAACAAACTCCATTGAGGACATTGAAGCAATACAAAGAGTGCAAAATTTTCAGTTAGGCTGATATAAAACTTCATACCTTTGCTCGTATAGTTTCTAGAGCTAATTGAGCAGAGAAAAGAATTTCCTTGTAGAGAAGATATAAATGATTTCTACATTATCAGTACCATGCACATGCTTTTTTTTCCTCTTCAAGAAGTGCCTTAAGTCCATTCACGACAAGGATTTTGAAACGCGACAGTTCAATTTCTCTGTAAATGTAACTAAAACTACCTATTCTAGCACGAGTTGATACTAATACTATCTTGCCTATAGGAAGCAGAAATCTTTTACTATTGATGGATATAGTAAACAAAAATCTTATAGTTATGGTTCGAACCAAAAAATCCCCAATTTTACAAGCCTTAATTTTTTTTTGGGTTTCAACAAGTTACAGTGAAATTAAAGGCTAGAATCGATTGAAATTGTAGGGGTCATTGACAACCCAGAGAAAGAGAACGAGACCTTGGTGGTCGGTAATGGCACCGGTGGTGCCATTGTTGCTGGGCCCAGGAGCTAGTGGTGGTCGCTGACGTGGAGGGTGAGGCTAGTGGGAGTCGCCGGTGATGGGCGTCGCCGGTGGTGACCGCGTTTGGGGGAAATCGCTGGTGGTGACCGCGTTTGGGAGAATTTCCAGATTGTATTGCATTGGGGGAAATCGTCTTGTCACGCCCTCGATTTTTAAAATAAATAAAGAATACTCTTTTGATAAATAAAGTCATCGCAATAATACAATTAATACCCAAAAGATCTTCCTTTCTCCTATTCTCAAATAAAATTCAGATATTACATTTTTGGCTCAATGGCCCCAAGTTATCGAAATGCCAATGACCGAAGAAAATAATATTACAATTGTAACAAATGTCTTTCCAAAATACGTCTTTTGAATCAAATGCAAATAATCGCCTCTTTTATACCTTTGAAAGTCATGATCAACAAGCACGATATGTACGTCATGCCAACTTTCTTGTTTTTGTACCTGAAAATGATAGGGTTGAGCATACACATGCCCAGTAGAGAAATCTATACGCAAGTTATAGGAAAATATGATGAGTTATGCATCTAGAGTGAGTAAGTAACGACAGATAAGCCCAAGTACATAAGACTGTCAACAACAACACACTATGATCAGGGATTCTAGACAACCTATATGAAAGATCTATCTACTCATACGTCAAATAAGAACCATCAATATTCCTCCATCATTCCAATTAAATCAACAATAGCTTTAGAACCATTTCATTACATCTAATATGATTTCACAATCTTTCACATTTCCCATTTCATCACCAAATCCCATTTCTCATTATCATCAGTCATTAGAATCTCTTTTATTTCCAAATACGTGACCTATAATGGTCAAGCTCCGTTGATTTGAGCTTGAATAGCCGGA